>JARYGA010018250.1:0-31564 GCA_030545235.1 Helianthus tuberosus | reverse complement strand
GCAAATATGACAAAGTGTAATAATCATAAGATAACAAAATCTAGTAATTTGATATGAGTTTCTAAGGTCGTCCCTACTAGATTTCATCATAATCATCATCATCATTATCATCAACCTGCAACATGTTAAAAGTATAGTTCAACACAAAAAGCATTGGCGAGTACATGAGTTTTAAGTACATAGCATAAGTATAAAAAAATGTTTAAACGAATCCACATGGCAAACTAAGTTATTCAAGATTAGCGTAAATCTAGCATGTGATAAACAAGTCAAACCAAAGTTCACGCAAGTAAAAGATTCTTACCATAAACCAACGTTCACAGGCGGTGCGTTACTCCTATAGCGCTATACATGTTAAGGTAGGCTTGACCGAAGTTAATGACAAGTTCAATCACAAAATGAACTAACCTAGATAGACGTATCAAGTATAACGTATGCATGCAAGTATCAGATTATTTGTGCATAAAGACAAAGTTTAAGTATTGTGATTTTTATAAGCTAACATGTTGCACCCAAAAATGTGTAATACAAAAATGGGTCAAGTGTACTCACAGTTTTGCAAGCTTCAAACTTGATAACCCGTGAAGAGTTGTTTATTGAGGTTAAAATCACCAATCACCCTACATGGGGAAACAAGGTGTGTAAGTTTATGGAATTAAAATGGAAGATTCGGACTTGTAATTTAAAGTATCAAAAGTATGTATATGAAAATAATATCTAGTTCTAAGAGCTCGTTCATGACACCATATTAAGTGGTTTCGTTGGTCCCAAATTGCCCATTTGAATCATAACAAGTAACTTAGAATCTTAGATATATTAGCCTAAGTTTATGACGAAAATCATAACTTGATTATCATCACAAATTCAGCCATGTTTTATATAGTTTATATACTTATATAGTTATAATAATAATAACCTAAAGTAAGTCCAATCAAGAATATCATGTAGTATCATATATTGTCAAGCATGGAGGTTAAAACCTCATTATATGATTAACCACTACATAAACCATCATGAAGATAGTTCGGAGGGTCATGAATAACAAGAAAATAAACCAATCTAACAATGCTCAAGTGACCAAGTACACTACAACCTGGGTGTGCCAACACATCATGGAAAGAATTAACTAAGTGAGAAGGGCTAGACGAGGCTAAGGTACTTTGATTCTAGTAAGTCACTTTGAGTGTTCATACAAGGTTCAAATGAAGGAGTGGAACTTAGTTTGGAAAGCCAAGGCTTTCATTTATTCACACTTCACAAGTCACAAGTTCATCGTATGGAAGATGATGTCTTGTGCTTGCTTTCATCATTCAAATACCATGTATAAACATAATTAAAATGGGAGTTTGAACCCAAAACTTTGATGGAAATCACCTCAACACAAACCCATAACCATAGACTAAGTTGTGAGCTTGGTGGGAACAAGATTCCACCAAGTTTCTATCAAAAACATGAAGATACAAGAAGTTAAAAACAAGCAGAAAATAAAGTGCACTTTGGACCTCAAAAATGGTGAGGTTTCACCTTATTATGCCCAACCAAACTTGTGAAAATCTTCCTAAATGTTATCCAAGTGTTTTAGAAGAATAAACAAGAAAGAAGTAGATGTAGAAGTGAGTTAGAACTCACTTAGAAGTGCTGAAACTTTCTGCTCAAACTTGCTGAAAATCTTAGAGAATTTGAGAATGTTTTAGAGTGTTTAAAGTGATGGGAAAGTGAAAAACGAATGGGGAAGTGATGTAATTATAGTTGGGGTAAATTAGGGTTAGTTGGATTTGTAATAGATATAAGTAGTTGGGGGTTGAAACAATTTAAAAAATTTAAACACACACATGACAGCTGCGATCGCAAGCTGCAATGTTTTATATTTTTTCTTTTTTTTGACATATTAAGTTGTATAATTATGATGTATATTACGTATTTAAGATGTATAATGTATAACTAATATGTAACAAAGCCTAATATGTATAAGGAACAAGAAATCAAATGTTAAACAAGTATGTAAACATGGATTTTGTGTTTTAAGAATAAAAGAAGTATTGTAATGATTTGTCGAGTATATGTATGCGTAGAATGTTTAAGTCACGCGTTCTTGATTGTACGTTAAATATGTTCATGACACGAATATGCAACAAGCTTTTAATTTAATCAAATGTATAAGTGTATGAAAATGAATGTACGGACAATGTATGTTTCCCAATAAACGATCAACTTTATTATAATCAAGTCTCGGATTTACAACTATTCGAAAATAGGATACGATTACAAGAGAAACAACTTTCTGAAAATAGAAATACAAGACACACTTTCTAAATAAGGAAAGTTACGAAAAAGCAGGGCGTTACAGTCTCCCCTCCTTTAGAAAATTTCGTCCCGAAATTTAGGAAGATGCAATAAACAGATGCGGATACTTAGTCTTCATATCACTTTCGAGTTCCCAAGTAAACTCAGCGCCACATTTTCCTTCCCATCGAACTTTAACGATAGGAACTCTTTTGTTGGCTTCTTGCTTTCAGCAAGCTGTCTCGAACCTGTAAAATCTTGTCCGTTGTCTCTTGTATAAGCTCGGGACCGGTGATTTGTGCTTCTCCGATCTCGTGCCAACAAATAGGCGAGCGGCACTTACGACCATACAATGCCTCAAAAGGTGCAATTTTGAATACTCGCGTGATAACTGTTATTGTACGAGAATTCGATCAAAGGCAAGTGCATATCCCAGTTGCCACCAAAATTGATTACGCATAAACGAAGCATACCTCTAGAGTTTGGATAGTACGATCGGTTTGACCATCAGACTGAGGATGAAAAGCAGTGCTAAGGTTAAGATGAGTACCCATAGCAGTTTCAAACGTTTGCCAAAGGCGGGAAGTGGAGTGACCATCACGATCAGAGATGATGTCAATAAGGATACCATGACGACAAATGACTTCATCCGAGTAGAAACGAGCCAATTTCTCGACTTTGTAATCTTCACGAATTGGGAGAAAGTGAGTGGATTTTGTCAACCGATCAATGATCACCCAAATACTGTCATGACCAGACGAAGTATGAGGAAGCTTAGTAATAAAGTCCATCGCAATGCTCTCCCATTTCCAGACAGGAATTTCTGGTTGTTCGAGCAAGCCAGAGGGACGTTGATGTTCATCTTTAACCTTTGAACAAGTGAGACATTTCGAAACGAAGGTGGCGATATCTTTCTTCATTCCAGGCCACCAATAGGACATACATATATCATGGTACATCTTATCAGCACCAGGATGAATAGAATACCTTGATTTATGTGCTTCCATCATCAGAAATTCTCGAAGGTTATCATGATTAGGGATCCAGGCATGGTCGAGATGATATAGAATACCATCAGATTTGGTTACAAGACTCTCTTCAGCACCACATTGCATCTCATTATAGAGGTTACCCTCGTTAATAGATGCGTATTGAGCTTCAAAAATGCGGTTTTGAAGATCGTTGACGAGTTGGAAACAACGAATACCCTTGACATGAGTTTTACGACTAAGTTTGTTGGCCAAGACATTCACCTTACCTGGATGGTAGCGAATTTCGCAGTCGTAGTCGTTTAACAACTCTACCTAACGACGTTGACACATGTTCAGTTCCTTTTGGTTGAAGATGTACTGAAGGCTCTTATGGTCGGTGAAGACCATACACTTAGTACCATAAAGGTAGTGTCGCCATATCTTCAAGGCAAAAACAACTGCGCCAAGTTCAAGGTCATGTGTAGTGTAGTTCTTCTCATGTATTTTGAGTTGTCTCGACGAGTAAGTGATAACCTTGTCTCGTTGCATCAGGACACAACCAAGACCAAGGTTCGAAGCAGCGCAATACACGACGAAGTCGTCATTACCATCGGGAAGAGCAAGGATAGGAGCATTGCAAAGCATGTCCTTGAACGTTTGAAAAGACTCCTCTTGTTCAGGACCACAAACAAAAGGTTTATATTTTTTAGTCAAGGAAGTAAGAGGTATGACGATTTTGGAAAAGTTCAAAATGAAACGACGATAATAACCAGCAGGTCCAAGAAATGAACGAATTTTAGACGGGGATTTAGGAGCAATCCAGTTCTTCACATCTTCAATCTTTGCAGGGTCAACGTGGATACCAAGTTCGTTGATGGTATGATCAAGGAATTGAACCTCTTTTTACCAAAATTCGCACTTGGAGAATTTGGCGTATAGACGTTCAGCACGTAGAAGTTGAACGATTAGATGCAAGTGTCGCTCGTGCTCTTCTTGAGTCTTGGAATAGATGAGGATATCATTGATGAAGACGATCACGAAACGGTCTAAATAAGCCATGCACACTCGGTTCATCAAATCCATGAAAACTGCAGGTGCGTTAGTCAAACCAAAGGGCATGACCACGAACTCATAATGACCATAACGCGTACGAAAAAATGGTTTTGGGTATATCTTCTTCGAGGACTCGAAGTTGGTGATAACCAGAACAGAGATCAATCTTGGAAAAGCAAGTCGCGCCTTGTAGTTGATCGAAGAGATCGTCAATACGAGGAAGAGGATATCGGTTTTTAACAGTAAGCGTGTTGAGCTCATGATTGTCAATACACATTCGGAATGATCCATCTTTCTTCTTGGCGAATAGAACGAGAGCGCCCCAAGGAAAATTACTAGGGCGTATAAAGCCTTTATCAAGAAGCTCTTGAAGTTGGCTCGATTGCTCTTGCATTTCCGAGGGTGCTAAGCGGTAGGGAGACTTAGCGACAGGCGTAGCGCCAGGCACTAAATTGATGCGAAAGTCAACAGAATGAGCAGGAGGTGAACCAGGAAGATCCTCGGGAAACACATCGGGAATATCACGAACAACAGGAACATCACTCATGCTCGAGCCTTTATCCTTCTTTTCCACAACGTGGGCCAGAAAGGCAAAAGAATCCTTACACATGTGTTTGTTCGCTTGAGTACACGAGATAAGCTTGAGACCTTTCAAAGGTTTCTCGCCATAGACGTGCAAGGAATCACCGTTAGGAAGAGGAAGTCGAATGAATTTGTCGGAACAAACAACTTCAGCACGAACTCGCCTAAGCCAGTCCATACTTACTATTAAGTCAAAACTACCCATTTGCGTAGGTATGAGATCAATCAAAAACGTATGATCGTTGAGATTCAAAGAACAGTTAGAAAGAACGGAATCGACAGTGACAGATTTTCCATTTGCAACTTCGACAACGAATGATCTTGGTAACTTAAAGTGTTTACACTTAAGCATAGGTTCGAATTCAGTAGATACAAAACTCTTATCTGCGCTAGTATCAAATAGACAAGAAGCATAGACATTGTTGATGAGAAACGTACCGTCTATAACATCGTTGGCGTTTTGCGCCTGAGCGGCGGTGATGACGAACGCTCGCCTCGAGCTTGCTGAGGCTGCTGCTGCTGCTGTTGCTGATTGTTGTTGTTGGCGGGCTGATTGCAAGCATTGGCAAGATGGTTGGGATCGCCACATTTGGAACATGCACGAACAGTAACGACTTGCGGTTGAGCCTGATTGAGTGCAGGGTTCTAGGCTACGATAGTTTGGTTTTGGGTAACAATAACTTTATGGCATTGCAGAGCAAAGTGTCCATACCGATTGCAATTGGTGCACAAACAGCATGGAGCATGGGCTGGATGATGGTATAGGCAAGTGCTACACTTGGGTTGGGTACCAGTGTAAGTTTTGCGTTGAGGTTCAGTGATGGGTGAAGCAGGAACAAATTGCAAAGCTTTTGGGTTCTTCGTAGTGACGACTGCATAGTTTTGACTCGAAGCCTCTGCTTCTTGTTCTTGTTTTTCTTGGTTGGTTTGTTGGGAGGAGGTTTCAATGGGGGTGGTGTCGGTGGTAGCTTGGTGTGCGTTTTTCGATGGAGTTTTGTCAGAATTTCCGTGAAGAACACAGTTGTTATTGAGTTCGGCTGCTAAACGGAATGTGTCTTCGAGGGTTTTGGGGGAAGCAAATACAATGTGATTCATCATGGTAGGTGGGAAGCAATGAATGTATTTGGCAATAGCCTTGTCGATAAAGTCGACTAGGCCAGGGCAAAGGGCACTGAGGTGTTTGAAGCGCGTTGTTAGATAAGCGTTTTCATTCCCGACTTACTTCAAATTCCAAAATTCATTTTGTAGTTTTTGAAGCTCATGGAGAGGCAAAACTCGCCCTTCATTAATTGTTTCAATTCAGCCCAAGGTAGGTGACGTGTGTCGGTGTGAGTATATTTTTAGTTATATTTTTAGCTCTTTTTTAACTCGCCGGTTTTCAAGTTTTAAATTTATAAAACACGATACTTTATTAGCACTCTACACACGTTAGGGCAAGTGCAACCATCGCGGACGTAGTATAGTGATGGCAAGATACCGAGGTCGTCCAAGGACACAAGAGCTTTTAGTACCGGCTTATCGTCAATGTCAAATCGAACCAACTTTTGAGAAAAGATTTTTAAACTAATAAAAAGATAAAAACAGAAAATAAAAATAAAATAAAAATGATAGACAAGAAAGAATCACTTGGATCCAACTTATCTTTCATGTACCCTTTTTATGATTTCCGCACTTTGGGCATTTTAAGATATTATGTTAGTTATAGTAGTAGGCCCCTATTTTGGAGGCGATGTTACCCTCAACCTAGTGGTTTGAGTCAGCAAGGAAATAATCTCACTAGGTCGGAATATTGAAAGATAATGCAAAATGTGGTGGACCCCCCTTACGAGGCGGCGATCACCCTCAACCCGTTGGTCTGAGTCAGCAGGGATACAGTCCTTGCGGGGTTGGTTTAAAGTTTTAATAGTAGTTTATGAATAAGGGATGCAAGCAGTTTCTTACTCTCAGTCGAGCCAGTCATTCCCGGCTAATCCATGGAGTAGTACTAAACTTTCACCAGGTTCTCGCAGAATCTATACATTGAATGGGGCATAGAATTACCCAGTCCACCCTTCTAACCCCCTTACAGGCAATTAACATGCTTTATATAGACCGTAAAGACATGAATATGTTGAGTAAATGAACATATGAAGAATAGGTGAATAAATTCGCCTTCAATATAAAAAAACTAATTATTAGAGTCATTAATACATACCCAATTAAAAAGTAGCCAAAGATTGAAAATCATAAAAGAAATACACAAAAGATATGTCTTCACCAAGTGATGTAAGAATTTAGCCAAGCATGGGCTTTGTTTGACAAAGATTCTTACGATCAATCTTGGATCCCGAGACTACACACACTCTAAAGATGGAAAAATGGATGATGGTGGTGGATGATGGTGTTGTAGTGGTGGTGGAGTGGTGGCAAGTGAGAGAGAAATGGTTTGCCAAGGGATGAGTTGAAGTGGAACAAAGCACTTCTATTTATAGCCGTCTTCAGAAGCTTTAGCATGGCCTGTGTCCGGCTGGCACGGCCCCATGCCAATCTCTCTCTCTTCCTCATTAACTGCTTGTCAGATGTTGTACTAACACGTCCCTATGTGTCAACGGCACGGCCCGTGGCCAAAGTACTTGTTGTACTATCACAGATTCTGAAAATCTTTGAGTTGACCACGCCCCGTGTTGGTTTAACACGGTCACGTGTTGGCTGCCATTTTTGTCTTTTGCAGTTGTCTTTTTCTCCTGCCCAGTATCCATCTTCGGACACGGCCCATGTCTGGTGGACACGGCCCCGTGTCAGCCTTATGTTCTTGTTATTTTGAGGATTGGATGTGAATTGGGGCTTGGCGAGCTGCGGCAATTCCTTCTTCTTTACATTTATGTTAGATTTTGTTGTCTTTTTGCTCCTTTTGCAAGTTTAAGCTCTTTTATCCCTGAAAATATAAAATGAACGAAAACACGAGCTTTTTCCAACATTAGTACTAAAAAAGGGTTGCTTTTGCGTCGTATTTGACATAATTTATATCTTGTATTTTAATCACATCAAATACCCCCACACTTGAATCTTTGCTTGTCCTCAAGCAAAACTCTATTGCGTGGCTTACACACCCAAACGAAATAGGTAGAAGAGAAGGTTTTTGGGTCCTATCTTTTGAATGTCGGGTATCCAAGTTTTAAATTTATTTTGTTTTTATTTTATATACAATCCTATTCATCATGATTTATTTAAAACTCAATTTATGAAAAATTATTTACTTTGGGCATAATATGCCTTTATAAAATTCCATTTAGTTATATACAAATTTACACACCTTACAAGTATTCACTCAATACTCGGCCAATATTAAGTGAAACGCTCGTGCCCGATTTGGAACTTACTCCTACCATAGGCTTGATAATCGATCAAACCTCCTCCATTTGACGTTAAATCCTTATAAGTATCAAGAGGACTTTGAGGGGTAGGTGATGGTTCGGGTTTGGTAAGTTTTATTCGGAAAACGGGTAAAAACGTAAACTATCGGTTTTGCTATTGCTTTTTGGCCTTAGCAAAAAATACTTTGGCATATTTTTCTAATTTTTCTGATTTTTTTTGTGCCAAAGTTGGAACTGAGCCGTAATCGTAACTTCATAACCGATAAATTTACAAAAATGAAAGATGAAAAATGAAAAAGGTAGTTTTTTGTGGGTTTGAAATGAAAAAGGTTTTTAAGGTTTAAAGGGTTTAACTAAGGGGGTGTTTTTGGGTAAAGCAAAGAAAATAAAGGTTTTTGTTTTGAAAACGGGTTTGTCCTAATGCCTCTATCATTTACTTACTTGGATTTTTGTCGGTAATAACTTGGTACGCATCGAGTTGTCAAGTTCTAGATTTATGAAAACCAAACAGGCTATTCACATAAGAAACGAAAATTGAGCAATTAGTAAAGATGTATATTTTTATGCTTGGTAATGGCTCAAAACTCACTTTTGTAGGAAAAGGGGTTATAGTGTAAGAATGTATATATAATCAAATTTTACAAAGATTTATCATGCTCGTTTTCGTAATCTTCTAAATTGGTTCTTTTTTTATCACGACGCTATCAGTTGTAAATTTGTAAAAACATAATTTTTAGAACTTGTTTACCCAACTAAACTTAAGATAAGTAAAAAAATGAAAAGAAATTTTTTTGAAAAAGTTTGGGGTGTTTAGCGGTTCCAAGGCGAGTTTTGTGTAAGGCTTGATTCAGGACAAACGATTCAAGGTTTTTATTATCCCCCCCCCCCCCTACTTAAATTACACATTGTCCCCAATGTGTCCCAAAAAGGATTTATTTTGTAAAAATTTGTAAAAAGTATGAAAATAACAAAAATTTTTGGTTACTGGCACTTGCAGCATGGTCCCGTGCTATGGGGACACGACCCCGTGTAAATCAGAAGACTTACAGTGGGGTGGCCACGGAGGCGTGCTGGGTAAGCACGGCCCGTGCCACCTTCTGGACTGAAAATGTTTGACAACAGCCACTGTTTTGCAGAAAATGAGGCGGGAGGCTTCTGATTTACGTGCATGGGTTCCATTTTATCATCCATCTTCCACTATTGAGTGTGTCTTACTCCTACAAAGCTAAATATCAAAAGAAAACATTAAACTAGATATTAAACTAAGATTAAACTAAATGTAAACTAAGATTAAACTACTAAACTATTGGATAGTCCATGGAATACCTCCGTGGTGCGCCACGTTTATAAGGGTCCTTGGCTAGATCCAAAGTTGGTCAAATGTTACCCACGCGGGATGACTCACATCTCGATTTGTAGCGTTGCAGTGCATCGTTTAAGCTTGAGTCAATCGCGTTGAGATATTTGACCGGATCATTCTCCGCTCGTTGCCCAACTTCAAACTTGATCTGCTTTTCACCAACCCTCAATGTTAGTTGTCCTTCGATCATGTCTACCATAGCTCGTGCGGTGGCAATGAAGGGTCATCCTAGTATGAGCGAAATTTCGGTGTCTTCTTCCATGTCTAGAATAACAAAGTCGACAGGAAAACAAATTCTCCTACTTTTATCAATAAATTTCCTATGACACCTTGAGGGTATTTTACCGACTGGTCCGCAAGTTAGATGCTCATTTTCGTAGGATGTGGTTTACCCAATCCTAGTCGGTTGAACATAGAGGCCGTCATTAAATTAATGCTTGCCCCTAAGTCGGCTAATGCATTGCTAATCGGTGATTCACCAATAGAGCAAGGAATGGTGAAGCTTCCGGGATCAATCTTCGTTTGGGGGAGCTTGTTGAGGAGTACCGTCGAGCATTCTTCACTAAGGGTGACTTGTTGGATGGTTTCACTGTTCCTTTTGTGAGTGAGGAAGTCTCTCATAAACATGGAATACTTTGGCATTTGAGTGAGGAGTTCTACAAAAGGAAGATTGATGTGGAGTTGTTTAAGCAAGCTGACGAACTTAGTAAATTGTTCGTTGGTCTTTTGCCGAAGTAAACGACCGGGGTAAGGGACCGGAGGTGGTTTGGTTGTGTCAGTGTTTTGGGGTTGAGTATTTTTTTTGGTTATCGTTTGTGGGTGTTTTAGCTTGGATTGGGTCGGTTTTTTGTGGGGGTGGCTCACTCTCGGGTCCTACCTTCCGGTTTCTTAGATTAATTACATTTACTTGGGCTTTTGGGTTTGTTTCAGTGTTACTTGGTAAGGCTCCTTGTGGTCTTTCGGCGAAATGTTGGGCTAGTTGACTAAATTATTTTTCTAGATTTTGAATACTAGCCCGTTGGTTTCTTATTTCTGTTTTGGGTTGTGAGAACCTTTCCAAGTATCTTTTATCGGATTCGGAGAAGTGGCGAGTGATGATATCCTCAAGCCTTTCTCTTCCTCCTTGTTGTGATTGAAAACTTTGTTGCCCATTTTGTGGTTATTGTTGAAAGTTAGATCCTTGATTTTGATTTTGTTGGTTATTACCTACCGATTCCCTCCAACTAAAGTTGGGATAATTACGCCACTCGGGAGTGAAAGTATTACTTTGGACTCCCGGTGGTCGTGGCCGGTTATTTAGGTAATTTAACACTTCCGTTTAATTTTCTAGATCTTTCATACAACTCTAGTTTTCATGAGGGTCGCTGCATCCTTCGTAATCCATAACCGAAGCCGTTTTGTTCAATTCAAGTTTATTTATCTTATTAGTTAAGGCTTCGATTTGGGTTTGTAAAGAAGTGGATTCATCCACTTTGTGGGCGCCCGGGGCTAAGACTTTGAGCCCCTAGGAGTGTGCCATTGAAAACTGTTTTGAGCAAGTTCTTCAATTTGATGATAGATTTCTTTGGGTCGCCGATTCCCAAGGAGTCCATCAGAGCCGGAATCAAGGTTTTGCCTTGTATGCGACAAGAGTCCGTTGTAGAAGGTGGACACTTGTTGCCAACGTTCAAGACCGTGATGCGGGCATCTTCTTAGTAGCTCCTTGAACCTTTCCCATGTCTCGTACAAGGATTCCCCATCTTCTTGAGAGTAGGTGTTGATTTCTCTCATGAGTTTGGCAGTTTTAGCGGGAGGGAAATATTTGTAGAGAAATTTTTGGGCAAGGTCATCCCAAGTGTGTACGGATGTCGCAACCCCGACCCCTACCCCGGGAGCGGGTACCGCGAGACTCAGAGTCGGTGGTTTCGGTGTTTATTAATTTGGCTGCGGAATTTAAACATCAGGATAATTCACAATAGTAACGAGTTACAAGTAATGTATACAAAACCCCACATACTGATGATAATTGTAGAATCACAGAAACTTAATCACTGTAACTCATTTAGGGTTTTGTAAAATATTTAAAGAAATTATTTAAAAACGGTTTACAAAAAGAGAATAGACTCACATTGCTAACTTAGATAATACTATTGCTTCCTGGTGACTTTCCTGGTTATAATCTATTAAAAATTAAACAATGCACACGTGTTAGTAAGATAACCCACTTTATATTAGCCATACTACCGAGACAGAACTCCAACAAACTGAGTCCGGCAGAGCCTTGACATGCATTACGGAGCCCTAGATCAATCGGGTAGGGTAACGAATACGTGATCAGGGTTATAATACTTATAACGAGGCAGAGCTTCGCTTTTTAGGGGGGTATTATTTCCGAGCAATATTGCTATTATAGTGACAGAGGAAAGAAAAGATTTGAACGTCAAATTCTAAGGCTGAGGCCTCCTTTTATAGTTCTGATCGAAGGGCGGCTCGCGGCCCGCGACGCCCCCCTTCATCTCCTTCGCGGCCCGCGAGGGGTGTAGGGTTGGATCTAGCTTAGGTGAATCAACGGTCTAGACTTAACACGCATGGGGACACGTGGCAGCCTGAGGGCTCGCCTAGTGTCACCCTGTCGCGCCCCGCGACAGCCTGAGAGGACCGGGTCACACCCCGCGAGGATGTATATTATTTGTTTTTTTATTTGATTTATATAAATATAAATGTTATTTAGGGTCGTTTATGTATACGGGGTATAATAGGGATGTTATAAGGGATGTTGTTAAGGGTTTTAGGAGGGTTGTTATATCATCCCCACCTTGTTTTAGATATCATCCTCGAGGTCTATTGGAACAGGTGTGGATATTTTCGTTGCATCTCTGACTCGAGCTCCCAAGTGTATTATGGTCCTCTTTTGGAATCCCATTTCACTTTGACCAGAACTAATCTCTTGTGTTTGAGATTCTTGATCTTTCTATCTTCAATCTGTAGTGTTTTCTCTACAAACTTAAGCTTATCATTTACCTCTATGTCTTGAAGAGGTATCACTAATGATTCGTCTGCTAAGCATTTCTTGAGATTAAATACATGAAACACATCATGTATTCCTGCCATTTCCTCTGGCAGTTGTAGCTAATAAGCTACTAGTCCTATTCTTTTGATAATCTCAAAAGGTCCAATATACCTGGGGTTTAGCTTTCCTCTTTTAATGAATCTAACCACTCCTTTCCATGGAGAAACTTTTATCAATACCTTATCTCCAACTTGAAATTCCAAGGGTTTTCTTCTGTTATCTGCATAACTCTTTTGACGATCTCGTGCTGCTTTTAGTCTTTCCTTGACTTGAATAATCTTGTTTGTTGTTTCTTGTACTATCTCTGGTCCAGATAGTTGCTTTTCACCAATTTCTGTCCAACAGACTGGAGTTCGGTACTTTCGTCCATAAAGTGCTTCAAATGGTGCAGCATTTATACTAGTATGATAGCTGTTATTGTAGGAAAATTCTATTAATGGTAAATGATCGTCCCATTTTCCTCCGAAATCAATTACACAAGCTCTAAGCATATCTTCCATCATTTTAATTGTCCTTTCTCTTTGTTCGTCCGTTTGAGGATGATAAGTGGTGCTTAGGTTTAACCTGGTTCCCATTGCTTTTTGGAAACTTGTCCAAAAATGAGAAGTAAAACGGCTATCTCTATCAGAAACAATAGATAAAGGAATTCCATGTAATGAAACTATTTCATTTACATATAATTTGGCTAATTGTTCCATACTGAAAGTTTCCTTCATAGTTAAGAAATGAGCAAATTTGGTTAATCTGTCTACAATCACCCAGATTGTATCATTACCTTTTCGTGTCTTGGGTAATTTGGTAACAAAGTCCATTGTTATCAATTCCCATTTCCATATTGGCATTTCCAATTGCTGTAATAAACATGAGGGTTTCTGATGCTCAGCTTTAACCTGTGAACAGGTTAGACACTTAGCAACATAGGTTGCTGCTATATCCTTTTTCATTCCTATCCACCAGAAAATTTTCTTAATTCTTGATACATTTTATCATTACCAAGATGTATCGTATACTTAGACTTATGGGCTTCTTCTAAAATTCAGTGGCGTAAGTTTCCTTATTTGGGTATCCAGATCCTTTTCTTATGGAATCTCCAAATTCCATATGTTCCTTGTTCTAATTCTTTAATCATTCCTTTTAATCCTTAAGTATCGTCCTTGATTACTGTTTCCTGTATCTCTCTAATTTGCTCATTTAAATCTATATGTAGATTTAATCTGAGAGAACATACTCTTTTTGGCTTTTCAGGATACTTTCGACTTAAAGCATCAGCTACTACATTGGTTTTTCCTACATGATACTGGATATCACAATCATAATCACTAAGAATCTCCATCCAGCATCTCTGTCTCATATTTAATTCCTTTTGCCCAAAAACATATCTTAGACTCTTATGATCTGTGAAGACAACAAACTTGCTACCGTAAAGATAGTGTCTCCAAATCTTAAGGGCAAAAATTATGGCTCCTAACTCTAGATCATGGGTTCTATAATTCTCTTCATGATTCTTAAGTTGTCTTGAGGCATAAGCTATAACCTTTTGACGTTGCATCAACACATATCCATAACCTAACTTAGAAGCGTCACAATAGACTATCAAGTCTTCAGTTCCTTCTGGTAACGCGAGTATGGGTGCGTTGGTTAACTTTTGCTTTAAAATCTTAAAGGCTTCCTCTTGTTTTGGTCCCCATTCAAACTTAATTGATTTACAGGTCAGATTGGTTAATGGAATGGCTATTGTAGAAAAATCTTGAATAAAATGTCTATAATAACCTGCTAGTCCAAGAAAACTTCTCACCTTTGTCGGTGATTCTGGGACTTTCCACTTGGTAATTGCCTCGATTTTTGTGGGATCTATATGAATTCCTTCATGATTAACCAGATGTCCAAGGAATTGCACTTCTTGTAACCAAAATTCGCATTTTGAAAATTTAGCATAAAGCTTTTCTTTTCTCACCAAATTTAGAAGTATAAACAAGTGTTTCGCATGATCTTCTTTACTCTTAGAGTAAATTAGAATATCATCTATAAAGATAATTAAGAATTTATCCAGGTATGGTTTACATATCCTATTCATCATGTCCATAAATACGGCTGGGGCATTGGTTAAACCAAATGGCATGACTATAAATTCATAATGACCGTACCTTGTTCTGAAAGCAGTTTTAGGAATGTCCTCTTCCTGTACTTTCAATTGATGATATCCTGAGCGTAAATCGATCTTAGAAAAGAATCGAGCTCCTTGAAGTTGATCGAACAGATCATTGATTCTCGGTAATGGGTACCGATTTTTAATCGTAACCTTGTTCAATTCCCGATGATCAATGCACATACGCATTGATCCGTCCTTTTTCTTGACAAACAAGACTGGTGCTCCCCATGGAGATGAACTAGGTTGTATGAAACCTTTCTCCAGAAGTTCGTCCAACTATTTCTTCAGTTCCTGCATCTCCATTGGTGCTAATCGATATGGCGCTTTGGCAATCGGTGCCGTCCCTAGTATTAGGTGAATTCTAAATTCAACCTCTCTATCTGGCGGTAATCCAGGTAACTCTTCTGGAAAAACATCTGAGAATTTAGATACTACGGGAATATCTTTTAGTTCTCTTCCTTTAGTGTTAATGATTATGGAAATCATATACACTACTGCTCCTTTCCTTGCATTAATTGCTTACATTTTTCATCACAGAAATGAATTTTGTTGCCCTAGTTGGCTTGTCTCCTTTAATTGTGATCTTTTCACCCTTTGGTGTACTTACTTGTACTACTTTTTTATCACATAGAATGCTGGCATGATTGGCTACCAACTAATCCATTCCTAATACGATATCAAATCCAGCCAGATTCATTGGGTAAAAGTTAGCAATAAAATCATGGTTTAGAATTTCTATCCTTGCTCCCTGCAATATTTCACTTATCTTAATGGATTCTCCATTAGCTGTCTCGATCAGACAATCTTGTTGAAGTTTAGTTAATGGTTGATTGAGAAGTTTGCAGAAAGAAGTATTGATAAAACTTTGGTTTGCACCAAAGTCAAATAATACTTTAGCAAAAATATCATTAACTAAAAACGTATCGGCAATCACATCCGGAATCATCTTGGCTTCTTCAGCTGTCAGAACAAATGCTCTGGCATTCTTCCTGGGTCCTTCAGTTGTTGTAGCTTTGTTGGTTGTCGCTAGAGCTAGTTTCGGACAGTTCGGTTTGATATGACCAGTTTCCCCACAATTGAAGCATAATCTATTACAAGCTTTCAATCGACATTCTTCTTCCTTATTCCCGGGTTTCTTGCAAAAATTCCAGTACTTTGCACATTTTCCATAATGCTTCTTTTTACAAGACTTGCAGTAAGGTTAAGAAGAACCTGTATCTTTCCCACAGTTAGAATTACCGTAGCGAAATTCTTGGGTAAGCCTTTGAGCTAGGTTCCTTCTCTGGTTTTCTTTTTGCGAAGTACCAATTCATCAGTCAAGGTATTGGCCAGCTCTACTGCTTCTTCTATAGTTTGTGGTCTAGTTGCCTTGACTACGTGTCTGATTTCACTAATTAATCCCTAGATGTAATGGGAGATTAATACTGGTTCTGGTGAGGCTAAAGTTGGTACTATTCTAGCATATTCAAAGAATATGGTAGTGTAACCTTTGCAATTTATTCTCGTCATTTTAAGATTTAAGAACTTATTGGCGATTTGTTCTTTTTCATGAGGAGGACATAATTTTCATTCGACTATATCCTTAAAGTCTGTCCATTCCATATTATAAACTCTATCACTTCCTCTAGACTGGAGAATGGTATTCCACCACTCTAGGGCTGTATTCTTAAAAAGATTAGAAGCAAACATAATCTTATCTTCATCCGCACATTTGCTTATTTCTAAGACTGCTTCTGTCTTTTCTATCCAATGTAACGCTGCAATGGCTCCTTCATTGCAAGAGAATTCTATTGGTTTGCAAGACCAGAATTATTTATAAGAACAACCATATGAAACAGTTCTTCTTCTTTTAGGAATAGGTACTTGGATTAGTGGTCCATTATTTTCGTTCATGCTGTGACTTGGTTCAGTAGGTTGACGTTTACTTTCAAGTATAGATTTATTATTTTCAGCTTCTTTAACAATCTTGATAATATATGGCATAGCATCTATAATTCCTTGTGCTACTATATGTTGGATGGCACTGTTATCTACTTGGTTTCCGTTCTTATCATTATTCTTGTTTTCCTGATTTACTTCGTTGTCCATCTGGATTGTAAACATTTATCAGGTATTAATATCACAGAATGAAATTTAATACAAACAATCACACAAACAAATTGATCAAAAACGTCGAACATTGCGACTTTACTCTTTTTATATATCTATATGCATCAATTACAAATTACTACTGAAAAATAAACACACTAGTAGTTATGAATCGATAGGTATTAGGTTATCTATTTTAGTTGATTTTTTTATCAAATTACACACACACACACACACACACACACACACACATATATATATATATATATTATTAGGTGTCGTTCATCCAATACTGCATCTCTCGCTCTTCATACTTCCACACGAGCTTTTTCCCTATCTATCGTTATAACAACCCTCGAAAATGACCATAAACACTCCTAATACACCCCGTATGTGAGAAACGGACCCGATTAACTTTCATTTTAATAAATAACAAGTAAAACAAAGAAAACAAGTCGCTCATGGGCCGCGAAGGAATCAACAAGACGTGTCGCGGGCCGCGACAGCCTGTTACTTGCTAATCACCCTGACTGCCACGTGTCGGACACGCGTCAAGACTACATGCGTGACTCACCAAGCCTACCACCGCCTTTAGGGCTCTCGCGAGCCGCGAAGGCCGAAGCCAAATCCGTCGTGGGGCGTGAGCCGATGTCTGAGCAGCCTATATAAGGGTTTCAAGCCTCATTTGTTCAACCGTTCATTTCTATTTTCTCTCTCAAACTTTTTGTTAGTCAAAACTCTCGGGATATAATACCCCCCTATAAAGCGAAGCTCTGCCTCATTGTAAGTATTATAACTCTCGATCACATATCAGTTACCCTACACGATTGATTTAGGGCTCCGTAACGCATGTCAAGGCTCTGCCTGACTCAGTCGTTGGAGTTCTGTCTCGTGTTACACCTGATTGATCTAGGACTCCATAATGCATGTCAAGGCTCTGCCTGACTCAGTCATTGGAGTTCTGTCTCGATTTATACGGTTAATGTGATTTGGGTTATCTTACTAACACGTGTGCATTATATATATTTTCATAGAAACTCAAGAATATAATCCAGAACTATTACCAGGAATCCCGTAGAGATACCCAAGTCTACAATGTGAGTACGTTTCTCTTTATTAAACACTTTTTGTGAGTCAAAATGTTTTACCAAAACCTCAAATGTTTTCAAATACAATTACAGTGATTTCTACAATTGCTGCCAGTATTATGAGGTTTGTATACAGCTGGTGTGTGTCGGGTGTGATATGTTTTTCTTTATAGTTTAAGCCCTTTTTAACACATTAGTCAAGTTTTAAATTTATAAAACAAGATCCACACACATGGGAAAGTGCACCCATCGTGAGCGTAGTATAGCGTTGGTAAGATACCGAGGTCGTCCAAGGACACAAGAGCTTTTAGTACCGGTTTATCCTCAACGTCTAATCAAATCAAAAATTTTAGAAAAGGTTTTAAACATGAAATAAAACTAAAATGCTGAAAAATAAAAATAAAATAAAAACAGATAGACAAGATGAATCACTTGGATCCGACTCGCCTTTAATGTAACCTTTGATGATTTCCGCACTTTTGCACTTTTTAAGAGATTATCTTAGTTATAGTAGTAGGCCCCTCTTTTGAAGGTGACGTTACCCTCAACCCAGTGGTTTGAGTCAGCAAGGATACAATCCCAAAGGGTCGGAATATTGAAAGATAATTAATTAAGTTATTAATTCGTAAAGTGGTAGGCCCCTCTTTTGAAGGCGACGTTACCCTCGGCTAAGTGGTTTGAGTCAGCAGGGATACAATCCCAAGTAGCCAAGTTAATGTATTAATAGTAGTTTACATATGAGGGGATCAAGCCATTCGCACCCCTCCATCCAATACCAGTGGGTATTGAAGGAGGCCCTAGTAAGCTTGACCCAGGTCCTTGCAGGATCTATACACTAAGCAAGGCAAGAACCTTACCAAACCATTCCCTTAACCCCCCGACCAGGTAGCCAACATATCTCTATATAGACAGTAGAGATATGAAGGGTGAAAATCTTTTACTTTATATAGACAGTAAAGTCATGCCAAGACATCATGGACAAATGATAAGGAAGTTTCACCTTCAACATAAGAAACTAGTTATTAAAGTCATTAATACAAAACCAAATAAAAAGTGCGAAAAGATTGAAAATCAAAAGTATTACATTAAAGACTTGTCTTCACCAAGTGATGTAAGAGACTTAGCTAAACATGGCCTTTGATTGACAAGAACTCTTACGATCATTCTTGGATCCCGAGACTACTACACACACTCTAAGGTGGATGATGGATGATGGTGGTGGATGTGGGTGTTGTAGTGGTGGTGGAGTGGCGGTGAAGTGGGAGAGAGGTGGTTTGCCAAGGGATGCCTTTGAAGTGAACCAAGCACCTCTATTTATAGCCTGAACAGAAGCACGGCCACGGCCCCGTGTCCGCTGGACACGGCCCCTTGGCCATCCATTTTCTCTTCCTTCATTAATTGCCTTTGTCTGCATTAGGCTCCACATGGCCCCGTATGCAGAAGCGTATCTGTACTACCAAGATTTTCTAGATTTTGCGAATCTTAGCGTTCACCACGCCCCGTGCTCAGTGGGAACGCCCCCGTGGTGAGCAATAGAAGCTTCTGTGACTTTGTCTTTTCTGCAGACATCTAGCCACGCCCCCGTGCTCAGTGGGCGCGGGGCCGTGGTCAGCCTTCTGTTTCTTTGTTTTTGCTTGGGAAGATGCTGTTGAGGGGTCGGTCACGCCACGTTTCTCCCTTTTCTTTGTATTTATGTTAGTTTTTACTGCATATTTGTTCCTTTTGTTCATTTAAGCTCATTTGGTCCTGAAAATACAAAAGGAAGACAAAAGCACACTTTTTCCAACATTAGTACTAAAAAATTGTTAGTTTTATGCCTCATTTGATGTAATTTATATGTTGCATTTTGCACACATCAAATACCCCCACACTTGAATCTTTGTTTGTCCTCAAGCAAAACTCTTTACTTTGTGGCTTACACACCCAAATAGAATGGGTAGAAGAGAAGTTTTGAGCTTGTCTTGAGTGTCGGGAATCCAAGATTTTTATTGGGTTTTATTTTTATACTATTTACAATCCTATTCGTTATGATTTATTTAGAACGTTTCATAAGCGAAATTACTTATTCGGGCATAACATGCCTTTTTAAAATTCTATTTATATACAAGTTCACATACCTCACGGGAGATCACCCAACACTCAGCCGAAGATGTATTTTTGTGAAACACTCGAGACCGGTATTGAACTTACTTCTACCATATGCTTGCCAAGCAATCAATCCTCCTTATTTTTAACTATAAACCTTTGTAAATATCAAGAGGACTTTGGGGAAGGGTTAGGCTTGGGCTAAAGGTTGGTGGTTTTGGGTTAGTGGTTAGTAAAAAGGGCTAAAAGCATAAAAAGCGTTTGTCGTCGTAAAACTTTTTGTTTTTGTGACTTTTATTCAAACAAAGCATTTTCAAACAAAGTTTCTTAGAGGAACTTATTTGTTTATTGCTAGACTTCATTTTTTTTTTTTTTTTTTGATAAAGAAACGTCAAAAGACAACCGAGCTTTTTACTAAAAAAAAGGGTTTAAAAGAAAAAGGGTTTTGGTGGGTAAAGGGTGTTTGTTTTGTGGGTTTAGAAATGAAAAGGTTTAGGCTCAAAGGGGTTAACTAGGGAGATTTTGGGTAGGTGAAAAAAAATGAAAAATAATGGTGTTGAAAAGAAAATGGGTTAGTCCTAATGCATCCATCATTAACTTACTTGGGTTTAAGTTGATAAGGACCGTGAATGTATTGTCGTGGCAAGTTCTAGAGTCGTAAGACCCAAGCGGCTATTCACACAAGAAACGAAAAATGAGCATTTAGTTTAAAGATGTGTATTTGTATGCTCAATAAATGCTCAAAACTC
The DNA here is from genome assembly GCA_030545235.1 of Helianthus tuberosus. NCBI lineage: Eukaryota > Viridiplantae > Streptophyta > Magnoliopsida > Asterales > Asteraceae > Helianthus > Helianthus tuberosus. The sequence continues at coordinate 10,754 of JARYGA010018250.1, read as the reverse complement.
ACTTGTTGTGGGAATGGGTTTATAATGTGATCAAGTATATATAATCAAATTTTAACTAGATTTGTTATGCCGTTTCATAATTTTCTTATGTTAGTTCTTTTTATCACGACGCTATCGGTTGTAAATTTGTAAAAATATAACCTTTTAGAACTTGTTATTCCCAAATTAAACCAAGACAAGTAAAAAATGAAAAGTTTTCGAAAAAATTTGGGGTGATTAGCGGTTCCAATAGAGTTTTGTGTAAGGCTTGTTATTAGGACTTGCAACATTCAAGGTTTTAGCATCCCCCCCCCCCCACTTAAATTACACATTATCCTCAATGTGTCCTAAAAATAAGTTTTTAGGTTGATTGAATGTGTAAAAAGGTGTTTAAAAACAGATTTTATGTTACTGGGCGTCTGGACACTGGCCCGTGTTGGGTGAGCACAACCCCGTGGTCAGAGTGCTAGTAACCATAACTTACAGAAGGTGGCCACGGGGGCGTGTCTGGTGAACACGGCCCCATGGCTGATAGATTATAGACAAACAACAGGTACAAGGTGATGGACATGGGGCGTGCTGGCTGAGCATGCCCTCGTGGTCAGAGTCTGCAAACAATGAAAACAAGTTTTTGGCTTTTGGTTCTGGTTTTCGGGCTTGTGTAGCACTGATATTTAGTGCCTCCAAGCTTCCTAGGTACCTGTTTTGCTTAAATACCACACCACACAAATAACAAACATCCTACCATACCATAAGTCATCATCCACATCACAAACTAAAAAAAGAAAATGCAGAAAAGTAAAAGTGTTAACGGAAAGTAAATTGTTCAACTTTGGCACGCAGGCCAGATAATTGTTTTTGAGAGCAAGGGGTTAACCTGTTAAGAGCTTCAACCGTGTCACATCACCTCCGATGCCTCCGCCTCAATCCATGTTGTCATCCTCATCATCTCCTCCTTGATTCGCCATGTACTCCCGGATGTTGCCGATGTCATCTTGCATGTCGAAGATGTTCCTCTCTATTGCTCCGACCTGAGTGTATGTGTTGCTGGCCATGTTGTAGGTGTTGCGGGTGCACAAAAGGTTTTCCTACAAGAGATCATGTAAACTTTGAAAGTTAGGAAAACCACTCCCTTGAGAGGATGATTGGCCCGCATCGCCATGATGCTGATACTGGTACTGGGGAGGAGGACGGATTTGTGGGGCGTGAAGGATGAGAGCCTCTTGTGGGTTCCAAACATGTCCCTGAACCATTTGAAATCGAATCGTCCCGTCACCAGCTTCATTGATAATTCCCATTGAGCGGCAAATGACGAGATCCACCTTGCCCGACCATGGGCCCTTATGGAAGGACCTTGGCATCCTTTCCACAAAGTTCTTGTAGAGGCGGTAAATCCATCCTCCAAAGAAGATAGGGGTCGGGGCTGTGGCTAGTTGGTTTAGGTGCATGTTTCGGAGGAGCAGGTGTGGAACATCGAGAGGCACACGGTTGTGGATGCATTATAAGACCGTCAGATCCCTTAGGTTGACAACACAAGTACTATCAGGTCTTTGGTTGAGGGAGTTGCTAAGGACCCTGTGAATGTAGCGGTAAAGAGGGTCCCACAACTGTGAGCTCTTAGTTTGGCTTGGATCATATGCTCCTTCTCCGATTTGAGCCCATGCCATTTGACGTAGGTTTTGTGAGAGTTCACGGAAACCACCCGTGTTTTCCTCGTCTCCGACATCTTCTTCAGCAAACAATCCAACAATTGACCCAAATTGTGCAATGGAAATGGAGAGTACATGTCCAACACAGCGAAACTCAACCCCCTCATTATCAAATGGCTCTGCTTTAGCTTTGAATGCAAACGTGCTGTAGAACTCCATATTGTATTCATGGACCGAATGGAGTCTAGTGCATAGGGCCACTCGAAGTGGACCCGTGACTAGGTTGTTGAAGCGGTCAATCTGCCCCACTGCTTCCAGGGTGTCTAAGCAAACTAGTCTTGGGTTTTCCTTGGGCCTATTTTGAAGAACTTCAAATCGTGCTTGATAGTTCCACTCATTCTGGTTGAAGCGTGTGAATTTCTTGGCCATCTGAAAGAAAACACAAAACAGACAGCTCGGAACATTAAATTTCCGAAGAAAACTGAAAACAGCAAATTGAACACGACCCCATGGCCACTGGCCACGCCCCGTGTCCGGCTTAGAATTGCTGGCCACACCCCCGTGGTCGCTGAGCACGGCCCCGTGCTCAGGCGTCTGTTACCCAAAATTCCAATTTTTCGACCCGGTTCCGAAAACTTGAAAATTTTTAGTTCAGTAGGGGCGGTTTTCCACGAAAATGAAAGCCAATTTCCGTTTTTCCCAAAACAAACCGTTTACCCCTTCAATTTCATATTTTTCGGTTCAAAAAAAAAGGTTTGAGGTTTTTGTTAGAAATCGGGCAAATCTTTAAACAATTCAAGTTGATTTACTTCCTATAACACATAACTAAACTACTACTAACAGATCTAAGCAAAAATTTGAGGTTTGATTTGGTTCAAGTTGAAGAACCCTAGATTTTTCCCTAAATTTTTGATGTTAAACTACATGCAAATGATTAATCTAAGTAACTATGATGATAGAATCATACCTTGACGTTGTTGAACGGTGGAAGAACGTGAAAATCTGCAGAAATTTCCGGTGGAACCAGAGAGTTTTCGGGGAAACGGGTCGTGTTGAATTGAACAAATGAAAAGAAAAGGGGTTTTATCCCCGACAGTAGCCGGCTACGGCCCCGTGGGCGGAGTCACACCCCAACTGATGGCAGAAACATCGGGATGAGACGAACAAATCACTCAAAAGCATCATAACACTATTGTGACAATATAACTTGAATCAAATTTCATAAATGCTAAAATGTCATACAAGATTCAAACATTGTATCAAAAATAGTTCAAAACATTGTTTATTCTAGATGGGTTTCTAGGTTCATTCTAGCTTGTTTCTTGATCACTTCGTCTATCAACCTGCAACATGTATTAAAATAACATCAACGGAAATGTTGGCGAGTATACAAGTTTAATACATAGCATAAAGTAGAATAAAAAGTTTAAGTACTCGTATCCAACATGAACAACATAAAACAAGTTACTAATTTGCCTTTCCCAATAGACTAGCGGGAGGTTAACACGTTCAATACGATCAACTTGTTCAATACGATCAACTTGCATAGCATATGAGATTAACAAGCATCAAATTGTTTCATGTTTAAATGTGGATAGAGTGTGATAAAAACAAGATTCAAGCGTTGCGGGTTTTTGTATAGAATACATGTTGCACCCAAAGTGTTTAAAAGTAAAAATGGGATCGAGTATACTCACTGTTTTGCGTAGGAAGTACACCTAAACCGCGAGGAAAGTTGTTGGAGTCTCGAGATCACGAGGGGACGCGTTTGCGATTCCTTGTAAAATAACACATGAAGAAAGATTGGGAAATCCAAATGCACGAGAGTGGGTATCGTAGAAACGATTTAATTATCATATATAAGTTAAATAATTAACTTTTAGACATTGCCTTTTATCTAAATATTGCCCGTGTGTGTATATATATATATATATTGTAAGAAATTGATTAATTATGTAGTAAATGTAAAAGTGTTGTTCTAAAAGGAATGGATTAGTTAATAAGCATATAATGTTACATGTTTTATATAATTACTGATCTATTAAAATCAATGTTGTAGAAGGCGCTAGGCGCTAGTCGGGCGGTGAGGTACCGCCTAGGGATTAATCGGGATTAATAGGGATTAATCGGGATTAATCGGATTGGACTTTTATATATAATTTTACATTTTTTTTTATAAATATGTAGTTAATTTTATACTTTTTATATATAATTTTACAAGTTTAGGAACCATATGTAAACTAGTGCAAGATAGAGGGGCTAAATATCAAAATACCCAAACTTAATATACCCTAATCAAGTCCACAAGTCCACAAGCCACCTCTGCCTCTTCTCTTCTCCTTCGATTCATCAGACACAAGTCCACAAGGACCACAACACATATCAATTTCGCTTCTTCTGGGTTGATTTTGAACAAGAGATACAGTTGCAGGTCTGATTTTGGTTCCAATTCGAGGTAAGAACTCATTCCACTCGATAGATTTGGTCCGACTTTGACCCATTATGATCCAATTTTGACCTTTATTTTGACCGATTTCAGACGATTTTGACCGATTTTGACTTTTACCGCCTAGTTTGACCGATTTGGGATAATCCGGGCGGTGGACCTCCGATCAGCGACTAGGCGCCGATTAATCGGCCGCCTAATCCGATTTCTACAACATTGATTAAAATAGAAAAGAAATAATTATTTGGATTTACTGATATATTAAAACAGAAAATGAATAAATAACTAAATGAATTAAAGTTCAAAAATTTCGCCGCAAAAACCGGGTAGGTTCAGGGATCGAACTCGTAACCTTCTATTGGTCACAACCAATTGAGCTATGTCATAATATCTGAATTATTTGAGTTTTTATTTTATTTAAACGCTAACTGATCAGTTCGTCTTCCTCATTTGAAAGCCATTCAAACAGACAAGAACAAAAGCAAAATAAAATTCCAATTCCAATGTTATAACAGAAAAGTTTGAGTTTGGAAAATGATTTAACAGTTAGCATTCCTCCAGAACGACACAAGCGCGATACCCGACTTCGGTGAACATCCTATGTGTTCACCTTTGCTTCGAAATGGACAGAAAAGAAAGAACGACGAGCGAAAAGAAGAGAAAACAAAGAGGATAGATAGAATGTATACCGCAACGTAACGAGCCGTAGGTTCCGTCAAGACTCCGGTCGTCTTCTCCGACGGCGTCGGACTTCTCCGGCGAACATGGTGTTATCGAACAGTGGGGGTGAGGGTTTTTCGAGTGATGGTGTCCAGGTGTAGGAGATGATCTTCGATGCTACCTATATATACACAAGTCATAAGATCGAATTTTGTTAACTTTCCGAATCGAAATGGTAAGAAGGATAATTATCGAAGAATGGGGACATGATTTCGTATGTGATCGTGATTGACTTGTGTATGGAAACGCGGAATCTATGTCAAATTCCGAGAAATCAGCGAAGAAAAGACAGAAGGAAATGACTGTACGCGTATTTCTTTTGGCGGTAATTGATTTAAAACAGGAAACTCCGCAGAACACGCGTATAATACTTATATGTTATTGAATTCAACAGATATCATGGCCGCAGTGGAGTGGTTAGCTGGTTGTTTGGTTTCGGTGGATACCCGGGTTCTAGTCCCGTCTCCACCATCATTCTTTTCTGTGAAAGAAAGTTTGAAATATTACAAATACACCCTTAATTACTTGCTTAACTTAGAAAGGTTAACTTGGTTAGTTATAAACCTAAAAGATCATTTATTTCATGACATAATAATTAAAAAAAAAACTTAATTAAATTGATTAAATAAATAAATGATTTAATTAACTATAAACGAATTAAATTAAAAAGAAAAATCTTCCGACGGTTATTTAATTCGTGAAAAATTTCCGAGTTTCAACGATTAAGATCCAAAATTCAAAACGGGTCGGATTTTGGAAACCCATTTTGACGGATGTTACAGGCGGGTAGATTATATATATATATATTAGTGCACGTGTGAGTGACCTGTTTCCCAAAACTTGGTTTTAGAAATCTTACCGATTTAGAAGCTTTCCCGACGTTTGTTACTTACAAGATATGATGTTGATGCATAAACCTTTGTTTATTCGTCGGCCACTTGTAGCGAGATCTCTTCCTCTTCATCCTCAATGAATCCTTGATAAAGCTTTAGCCGTTGGCCATTGAATTTGAATGGAATTCCATTTCGAGATTTAATTTCAATTGCACTGTGTGGAAAAATATGGGTGATAGAAAAAGGTCCCGACCACCTAGACTTTAATTTACCGGGAAATAATCGAAGGCGTGAATTAAACAATAGAACTTGATCTCCTACCCGAAATTCATTAGGTTTAATATGTTTATCATGCAAATTTTTCATTCTTTCCTTATAAATTTCGGAGTTAGAGTATGCGTGATTGCTTAATTCGTCTAATTCATTTAATTGACAAAATCGATTTTTACCGGCAGTTTGTATGTCTAAGTTTACGTTTTTAATTGCCCAATAGGCTTTGTGCGCTATTTCTATTGGCAAGTGACAACTTTTTTCATAGACAAACTTATATGGGGTGGTATCTATTGTTGTTTTATACGCGGTTCGAAAAACCCATAAAGCGTCATCTAATTTATCGGCCCATTCCTTTTTATTTAATCCTACGGTCTTCTCAAGTATTCTTTTTAAACCTCTATTAGTCACTTCGGCTTGTCCGTTTTTTTTAGGGTGATATACTGTTGAGATCCGGTGAAAGACCCCATACCTTGTTAAAAAAATTTCAAGTTAATGGTTACAAAAATAGGTACCCCTATCACTTTTTAATGCTTTTGGAGTTCCAAAACGAGAAAATAATCGTTTCAGGAATCTTACCACAACTCTTCCATCATTTGTTGGAAGGGCTTCGGCCTCGGCCCATTTGGACAAGTAATCCACTGCCACAAGTATATATTTGTTTCCTTTTGACGGTGGGAAAGGTCCTATAAAGTCGAGTTCCCACACATCAAAAATTTCACAAACAAGAATGTCCTTTTGTGACATTTCGTTTTTGGAAGAAATATTACCTGATCGTTGGCATGCATCACAAATCTTGACAAGACTTTTGGCGTCTTTGTAAATGGTTGGCAAATAAAATCCTGAATCAAATACCTTCCGTGCGGTACTAGCGGCACCATGATGTCCTCCGTATGAACCTTCATGACAATGACGGATAATTCTTCTTGCTTCACCACCATATACGCATCATCGGATAAGTTGGTCGGCACACATTTTGAAAAGATACGGATCCTCCCAAAAATAATGCTTTACATCGGCAAAGAATTTTTTTCTTTGATGATGTGACCATCTTTTTGTGACTATTCCGCTAGCTAAATAATTAGCATAGTCGGTGTACCATGGCTCTTCTCGGTACTCCACCATTTCTAGGGACTCCGTTGGGAATTTTTCATTGATTAGCTCGTCCCTAGTTGCCTCCAAAGCTGGATCTTCCAAGCTAGAAAGATGATCCGCAGCGGTGTTTTCTGCTCCTCTTTTGTCCTTTATTTCAATGTCAAATTCTTGGAGGAGTAGCATCTATCTGATCAAACGCGGTTTAGCATCCTGTTTCTTAAAGAGATAACGAATGGCTGCATGGTCTGTATAAACTATCATTTTAGAAAGAACAAGATAAGAACAAAATTTATCAAAAGCAAATACTACAGCTAGTAATTCTTTTTCAGTTGTTGTGTAGTTTTCTTGTGCATCGTTAAGTGTTTACTAGCGTAATAAATTGGGTGAAAATGCTTATCTTTTCTTTGTCCCAAGACGGCTCCAACTGCAAAGTCACTTGCATCACACATGATTTCAAAAGGTAATTTCCAATCAGACGCTATCATGATAGGTGCATTGACTAGCATTTCTTTTAGCGTTAGAAATGCTTGGTTGCAATCCTTGTCAAAAATGAAATGAGCATCTTTTTCAAGTAATTTTGTTAGAGGTCTTGAGATTTTAGAAAAGTCTTTGATAAATCGCCTATAAAATCCGGCATGTCCTAGGAAACTTCTGATGGCTCTAACGGAGGATGGGGGTGGTAATCGGGAAATAGTGTCTATTTTAGCCCGATCAATCTCCATTCCTTCGCTTGAGATTTTATGACCGAGTACTATTCCCCCCGTTACCATGAAATGACATTTTTCCCAATTAAGGGCGAGGTTAGTTTCCTCACATCGGGATAGCATTCATTCAAGGTTATCAAGGCAGTGGTCATACAAATCTCCAAAGATAGAAAAGTCGTCCATGAAGACTTCCATAGTCTTTTCTATCATATCATATCATGGAAGATTGCCACCATGCAACTTTGGAAAGTTGCGGGGGCATTACATAGACCAAAAGGCATGCGTCGATAAGCAAAAGTTCCGTAGGGACATGTGAATGTTGTCTTTTCTTGGTCTTCGAGTGCTATCGGTATTTGAAAGTAACCTGAAAAACCATCTAAGAAACAATAAAATTTGTGACCGGATAATCTTTCTAACATTTGATCAATAAAAGGTAAAGGAAAGTGGTCTTTCCTTATTGCTTCATTTAATCTACGATAATCTATACATACTCTCCATCCAGTGACGGTTCTCGTAGGTATTAATTCATTATTTTCATTAGTGACCACCGTCATACCTCCTTTCTAGGAACTACTTGGACGGGTCTTACCCAATGACTATCGGAAATTGGGTAAATGAGTCCAGCGTCAAGTAATTTGATGACTTCATTTTTAACCACTTCTTGGACGTTTGGATTTACTCTACGTTGTGGTTGTATTACCGATTTATAATTATCATTCATTAAAATTTTGTGCGTGCATATGGAAGGGCTTATTCCTTTAATATCTACAAGCTTCCATGCGATCGCGTTTTTGTGTTTTTTCAAAAGTGTGACCAATTTTTTTCTTTTTCTATGTTAGTTAATTTTGATGAAATAATTACAGGTAACTTACCATCCTTGTCAAGAAAAGTATATTCCAAACCTTTTGGAAGTTCTTTGAGCTCAAATGGTGGGTCTTTAGGAGACTCCTTATTCGGTTGCTCATTTTGGTCAAGAACCAAAAAGGTTTGTATAATGGCGACCTCTTCTTCGACAAAGTGGTCAATTTCTTTTTCCGTATCGGGTGGCTCATCGTCATCTTCAATTAGGGGGTCATCATTGCCGATTGGATATTTCATTGAACGCTCAAGATCTACACTTCGTTTGAATGCCCCTAATTGAATGGGTAGATTGTTTTTCTTCCGATTTTTCAAAGCTTCGTAGGTTTTTACAAAAGGTCGTCCCAACACTAGTGGAGCGTCATCAAGGATGATGAAGTCGGTTGGGATTACCATTTGATTTGTTTGGACTAACACATCTTCTACTAGTCCCATTGATTTTATTGTTTTCAGATTAGATAGAAAAATGGGTATTTGAAGTGGAGAAAAATCACTAATACTTAATTTTTCGAAAATGTAGTTTGGCATTATATTAACACAAAGATCTTTATAAATTGTAATATTACTAATAAAGGAGTTTTGAAAGAAACATGGAACCGGTGTAATGTTAATTTCAAATGGATCATCTTTTATTAGTGTAGTTTGATCATTTGTTAACTTAATGCTTACCATTTCGTCAATTTTAGTGTTAGTGTTCAACTCTTTTAAAAACTAGCATGAGTAGGTACTAAACAATGATTTTCGAAAGAAGGTGACAAGAGATTAAATTCTTGAAAATTAGACTCTTCTTGAATTTTAACGTTGTCGGACTTACCTTTTTCGTTGTTATGTGTCGGTTTTTCACTTACTTGTTCTTCCATTTTTACCTCTTCAACTATCACTTCTTTAGTACAAGTTACCTCTTCCCTTGCGCGGGATTCCTCTTCCCTTGCGTGGGATTCTTTTATATAGCGCTCAATAGTTTTAAGGTGTTATATTATCTTATCGGCTGTGTGAGAGATAGAATAAGGATCCTCAAAGCTTGAGTTCGGAAGTTCGATCCTTGGTTCCTCATAATACTCATATGAGGTAGATGGTTCATACCATTGTTCCTCATCGTAAGTATATGATGAATAAGGGTCGTAACTTGGTTCTTCATAATACTCATATGTGGTGGGTTGTTCACACCATGGTTCCTCATAGTAAGTATATGAAGGTGAAGGCTCATAACTTGGCTGTCCAAAGTATGAGCATGAAGGCTCATACCTTGGTTCATCAAGATATGAGTATGAGGGAGAAGGTTCATACCTTGGCTCTTCATAGTATGTGTATGAAGTGGTTGGCTCATACCTGGGCTCCTCATAGTATATGTATGAAGGGGATGGTTCAAAGAGGTCACAATATTGTACCGAATGAGGGTTACTACAAATGGTACAATATTCTTCTCTATAATCATCCTCCTCATAGTGGTAGTTGTAATCTCCTGAGTATTGATCCATAAGAATCACTCAGCAGACCACAACAGAGTCTCGGGACAAGAAAACAAAAATAAAAACAGAAACAAAGGCTGGACACGGCCCCGTGTTCAGTGAGCACAGCCCCATGTTCAGGTTCTGTATCTGGGCGTTTTAGAAAAATGTGACTGGTTTAGTTCAGCACGGGGGCCGTGGTTAGACTCTGTATCTAGAAGTTTGGTTAAATTATGCAGCACGGGGGCGTGTTCAGTGAGCACGGCCACGTGTTCAGGCTAATGTAATGCAAAAACTAACTAAAAATGTAAAAAAAATGTGCACGCAGTTTTAAAAGGTTTTGAAAAACGATTAGGCCGTCGATTTTAAGCTTTCTTAAAATCCTTGTGTCCCCGGCAACGACGCCAAAAACTTGGTGTGTGTCGGGTGTGATATGTTTTTCTTTATATTTTAAGCCCCTTTTAACACATTAGTCAAGTTTTAAATTTATATAACACGATCCACACACATGGGCAAGTGCACCAATAGTGAGCGTAGTATAGCGTTGGTAAGATACCGAGATCGTCCAAGGACACAAGAGATTTTAGTACCAGTTTATCCTCAACGTCTAATCAAATCAAAATTTTTAGAAAAGGTTTTAAACACGAAATAAAAACTAAAATGCTGAAAAATAAAAATAAAATAAAAACAGATAGACAAGATGAATCACTTGGATCCGACTCGCCTTTAATGTAACCTTTGATGATTTCCGT
>JARYGA010018248.1:0-100431 GCA_030545235.1 Helianthus tuberosus | reverse complement strand
GGCATTAAAGCCCTATATGGCCAATATTATGTATTCCCCATAATACAATCAGATATTATAACACTCCGGGTTTGTTAAAAGGTCACTCAGATGTATAATTAAGCATGTTGACGCTTTTAACCCTTCATCGCGCAAACTTTTAATTAATTACGTAAACGGTTCCTTTCGATCAACAAGTGGCTCAAATATAATTATGAATACCGTGTGTTGTTATTCAGAGGCTTAGTTTAAGCATGTTAACACTTCCAATCCTTCCACATTCAAAGTTTTTTATTTTTCGCAAAATTAGTCCCTAATAGTCAACGTTTGACTTCATTAGGGTTTAGTACACGTGTCAACACAGCGTTGGGCATGATTTTTACGAGGTGTTACAAAAGCGAAAGGCATGATCGTTGTGAGTCAAATGCCTTAAAATGATCCTTTGCCGTAAAAAGATAATCCGAGGGATAGAACTTGGAATAAGTAATATACCACATTAAATCCACCACAATTATAGTTGTGGTGGAAGATCATTTGATAAATAATGTGGAAATAAAATGCTAGAAATAAATGAGCATGAATTATGTGGAAACGTGCTTAAATAACCTTAACGGGTCAAAATAAGCGTTTAAGTAAAAACGGGTTTAAGAATGTATATAAACCCGTGTTGAACCTAGTATGATAGACAACATTGAAATTATAAGGTTCAAGAGAAATTAGGATCAAACAAACATGTTTGTTTAATAAATACATGAAGGGTCAAAATTTTGTTAAAAGGTAATAAGTCGAAGGCTTAAAAGTCTCAAATTTTGTTAATCCGGATGATGGATTTTAACTCCATATAATGGATGGTCAATTTACGATCACGTAGGAAGAAACGTGAATTAAATCGGATCAATAACGAATGGTTATGTCCGTTTTCGTAACAATTTAAGTTTGGCTGGAAAATGCAGCTTTTTAAGTAAAGTTGCTGGAAACCAGTACCCCTCACGCCACGCGACAGAGGAATACGTTACCAGCGCAACACGCAAGGCACCTCGCGGCCCGCGCGAGAAATAGGAATGCCTATCGCGGCACGTGAAAGGCTTAACAGCTGAAAATTTTTATTTTTTTTCGCTGTTTCGGCTTACGGGCTTGTTCATGTACGTTATATATACAATATAACTAACTCATGTCATGTTTTTTATGAAATGTAGGTATAAGGTAGAGTACCGGAGGACGATCAAGCTCAACGAAGAACCGAACACGATTGATATTCAAGCTTCCGCGATATGTTTCGTTGTTACGTTTTAAACAACGATATTAATATAACACATTGAAATATTTTATTCATTAAAATGATTTAACAAACTCGTATTTCCAAGTGTATGAGAAATGGTTAATACACTATCATAGTTGATATTTATATGTAAAATCATATAAGTCAACTTAGGGTCTTACAGTTCCACCTTAGTTTACCATGGTAAATGTGTGAAAACACTCCTAGTGGTGTTCCAAGCTTTGTAGTGGAAGAAATGATGAAGAAAAGTGAGATTAAGCTCATTTTTGCACTTGGAGAATTTTGCCTTAAACTTGAACTTATTTGAGAGTATTTTTGAGGGTGTAGAGGAGTTTGGAAAGTGAAAATGGTGAGATAGAGGCTTGTTTGTATAGAGGTGAGGTAGGGTTTGTGTTAAATAGAGGTTTAAAGGTAATTGGGGAGTGAAATAGTGACCAATCCATGTTCAAGAAACAACATTCTGCAAATCAGGCCTCTGGTGGCCTGCAACAGAAAAGGGGTAAGGTCTCACGCCCCGCCACACCCCTTGATTCCAACAATTTTGGTTTATTTACATTTTGGCCCCTGAACTCCCATTTGTTATCATTTTATGCAATAACTTTGTATTTGAACATGTTTTTAAGCATAGAAAGCGTACGTAAGTATAATTCGAGTATCGCGAATGTATGTATGAATAATTGCACGTATAAAAAGTGTCGGTTTGCAAGTAAACATGTATTTAATTATTGATTGTACGAATAACAAGTATGTATAAAATTGAATTTCATTACGATCAAAGTCTTGAATTAAAAAACTGGAAATGGAATACGAACACAATTCGAATACAAGTTATCATAAATAGAAATACGATTACACTTTCTAAATAAGGAAAATACAAAATGCGAAGCGTTACATATATAAAAATATCTTTAGCAGTAAATTGACGCCTATATCTACTCCTATTTCTTTTATTTATCTCTTACCTTATATAGGGCTTTAATTTAGGTGTAATTGGTGGTAGGCTCGTTGTATTTATATCTCCTCTTTTTCACAATTGATTATCAATAAATATACAGACCTTTTTTATACTAAAATTTATATGGTATTAGAGCAGGTTCCCAAAACCACGCATTAAACAAAACCGTAAGATCCAGCTGATGCTTGTTGAGTCTTGTTGCTGTTGATCGATGGTGAAAACAGGAAAAGAAAGAGGCGAGATTCCTCAAGAAACCAATTAGACCACCATAGCTTTCGAAAACCAAGACCGATCCCAAATAAACCAAAACCAAAATCAATCGACCTAATTCTGGGATTAAGAAGTGAACAATTCAACCAGTTTATCAATATATTCATTATTGACGAGATATCCCAAATGATGGCAAATATGGGAGCTCTATTGAACGATGATGGCAACTAGATTATTGAGTCGAGATAGACCAAGCATATAATTAACATTCTCAATCTATTCCATTGCAACATCAAAACAACACATGAACTATCTATTAAAATTCCTATCAGTGACTTTATACACGTTAAAGGGAAAGGGTCGTGCACCCTACCAAATGGAACTGAAGTCCAAGATGTCCTATACGTTCCTGGATTTGCGTGCAACTTGTTATCTGACAGCCAACTAACTCGAGATCTCCGCCGTGAAGAAACTTTCTTTCTAAATTTCTACATAATGCAAGACCTGAATTCGAGAAAATTGATCAGAACAGGTAAATGCCAACACAATCTATACCAGATGAAGATGATGGGGCAAGAAAGAAGGGCTATTGTAACAACTCCCAAAATACCCTGTGTGGACCCCCTGATCGAAACCTCGGACTTGTACTGCGTGGCCCAACATGAAAAATGAAGAAATCGATAACAGGACACTCCGGAGCATCGCGGGGGATACCCCTGATTCTCCCGTGACACGCGGGGGAGTACCAGGACACGTGGTACCAGTTCACGACAAGTGGCAAGCCTACACGTGTGACGAAGACAAGCTACCCATAAACGGAAGCCGTCGCGCCACACGGGGAAGTCCCCCACTCCCTCCGCGACCCGCCTAGGAAACCCAGGACGCCTATATAAAGGAAGGCGTGGGAATGAAGTTTCTACACTTGTTCGGTCATATTTCGCAAACTAACTCACTCTCATTCTGTTGTTACAATTCCCGAACCCCTATATTCTAAAACTCTACTCCGTAGTAAGTGTACGTAATCCTGATCACTGGTACGATACCCCGTCCGATCGATTTGAAAACCCATCAACGGATGTCAAAGTGCTACCTGAATAAGGCTATACTTTGTTAACTACGTTGGGGTTTTGTGTCGCAACCCCCGCCCCCTATCTGTCCCGGGAACGGGCGGCCGCGAGACCAGTTGTGGTGGTATCAGTTTCTGTTTGTCATTATTTTATTTGGCAGCGGAAATTTCATCAGGACCATAGTTAGGAAATGTTTATCAGAGTAAGACCACCATATTTTATATAAATAAACACATGGGTAAAACCCAAGTTTCTTATTACAACCTGTTTATAGGGGCAAACGCTATTTTATTGAATTTAGGTAACTTTTATAGCCACATTTTTCCAAGCCGCCAGTGCTCTCCAGCTGGCTTTTTACTAATTGGCTGTCACATTGTGTTACCTGAAACGCGTTTTAAAAACATTTGTCAGTGAAAAATACTGGTGAGTGAATCCTAGTTTAATCAAGAAGAGTTTTATCAATTAACACAGTATTGAGAGCGATCACATTGTTTATTTCTACACAATTTACTCATTCAGTATTGTCAATCCTGACTGGTGGGTCATATTACACATTGGCTAAATCGTTGTCCAATGGTAACGTGTTCCACATTTTGTATACAAAACCCCAACATACCGGTAGTAATTGAAGAACTACAAAGACTCAATCACTGCTTAATCATATTGTAAAGCATTTAAGGTTTTGTAAAACAGTTCACAAAAAGGTTTACAAAAGGCGGATAAACTCACTTTGCTGTTTTAGACTTCTTCTAGGGTTTCCTGGTGTTAATCTATAAGTTACACAAATGTATAAATGTTAGTATAATAACCCTTTATTTATATTAACGATACCCTCCCCGAGATGGTATTCCAACAACTACGTCGGGCAGAACCACGACAGTTGTTACGGAACCCTGGATCAATCGGGCAGCGTATCTAATACGAAACTGGGGTTATAATACTTACAACGGAGCTGAACCTCACTAATTAGGGGGATATAATACTCGTATATTATGCCAACTACTTCAGAATTCGTTTAGAAAGAAAAGAAATGAGCAAGTAGACTGAAGATCCGATGCATGCTATTTATAGGGCTGAAAAACGGGTTTCTCGCGGCCCGCGTAAAAGTAAGCGAAGGCTTACGCGGCCCGCGTCGTAGGGAGGTTAGCCTGTAGCTGATCCGGGTCATGACTAGGTTCAACACGCGTTTTGACAAGTGTCATCACAGGGGTTCGCCTGACCTTTAAGTTGTCGCGGCCCGCGTAGGATTAAGGGGTGGCTTACGTGGCCCGCCTAAACCCCATTTTTTTTTAATGGCATAATGTATTTTGGGCTCGGTTTTCATGTACGCGGTGTATTTAGAGACATATAGAGGTATTTTAAAATATATTCGGGCGTCAGAAAAATATTTTGGAGGGGTGTTATATCCTCCCCACCTTGTTTTAGAACTCGTCCTCGAGGTCTACTGGATGTGGGTATTTCCTTTGCATTTCTGATTCAAGCTCCCATGTGTATTCTGGTCCTCTTTTGGAGTCCCACTTCACTTTGACTACAACTAGTCTCTTATGCTTGAGATTCTTAACTTTCCTGTCTTTAATCTGTAGAGGCATTTCTACAAACTTTAACAGTTCATTTATCTCTATATCCTTAAGAGGCACTACTAGCGATCTAAGCATTTCTTGAGATTAGATACATGAAATACATCATGTATTCCTGCCATTTCCTCTGGCAGTTGTAGCTGATAGGCTACTGTTCCTATTCTTTTTATAATCTTAAAAGGTCCAACATACCTGGGGCTTAGCTTTCCCCTTTTGATGAATCTTACCACTCCTTTCCAGGGAGAGACTTTTAATAACACTTTATCTCTTACTTGAAATTCCAATGGCTTTCGTCGATTATCAGCATAACTCTTTTGTCTATCTCGTGCTGCTTTCAGTCGTTCCTTGACTTGAATGATTTTGTCTGTTGTTTCTTGTACTATCTCAGGTCCAAATAGTTGTTTTTCTCCAATTTTTGCCCAACAGACTGGCGTTCGGCACTTTCGTCCATAAAGTGCTTCGAATGGTGCAGCATTGATACTTGTGTGATAACTGTTATTATAAGAAAATTCTATCAATGGTAAATGATCATCCCAATTACCTTCGAAATCCATTATACAAGCTCTAAGCATGTCTTCCATTGTCTGAATTGTTCTTTCACTTTGTCCGTCCGTTTGTGGATGATAAGCGGTGCTCAGATTCAACTTGGTTCCCATTGCTTTTTGGAATTCCATGTAATGAAACTATTTCATTTACATATAATGATAGAGGAATTCCATGTAATGAAACTATTTCATTTACATATAATTTAGCTAACTGTTCCATACCGAAAGTTTCTTTCATTGGTAGGAAATGAGCTGACTTGGTTAGACTGTCTACAATCACCCAAATTGTATCATTAGCTTTCCTTGTTTTGGGTAATTTAGTAACGAAATCCATTGTTATTAATTCCCATTTCCAAACAAGCATTTCTAACTGTTGCAATAAGCCTGAGGGTTTCTGATGCTCAGCTTTTTCTTATGAACAGGTTAAACACTTAGAAACATAAGCTGCTATATCCTTTTTCATTCCTATCCACCAAAAAATTTTCCTTAAGTCCTGGTACATCTTATTACTTCCAGGATGCATCGTATATTTAGACTTATGGGTTTCTTCTAATATGCGATGACGTAGGTTTCCTAATTTAGGTATCCACACTCTTTTCTTATGGAATCTCCAAATTCCATCTGTTCCTTCTTCTAATTCCTTAATCATTCCTTTTAATTTTTCAGTATCATCCTTGATTACTGAGTCTTGTGCTTTTCTAATCTGATCATTTAAATCTATTTGTAGATTTAACTTAAGAGAACGTACTCTTTTTGGCTTTTCATGGTACTTTCGACTTAAAGCATCAGCAACTACATTTGCCTTTCCTGCATGATACTGAATATCACAATCATAATCACTAAGCATTTCCATCCAGCGTCTTTGTCTCATGTTTAATTCCTTTTGCCCAAAAACATATCTTAAACTCTTATGGTCGGTGAATTTGATAAACTCACTACCGTATAGGTAATGTCTCCAAATTTTAAGAGCAAAAATTATAGCTCCTAACTCTAGATCATGGGTTAAATAATTTTCTTCATGATTCTTAAGTTGTCTAGAGGCATAAGCTATAACCTTTTGACGTTGCATTAACACACATCTATAACCTAACTTAGAAGCGTCACAATAAATTACAAAATCTTTAGTTCCTTCTGGTAACGCTAGTATGGGTGCATTAGTTAATTTTTGCTTAAGAATTCTAAGTGCTTCTTCTTGTTTCGATCCCCATTCAAACTTAATAGATTTACAAGTTAACTTAGTTAAGGGAATGGCTATTCTAGAAAAATCTCAAATAAATCTTCTATAATAACCGGCTAATCCTAAGAAACTTCTAACCTCAGTTGGTGACTCAGGGGTTTTCCACTTGGTTATTGCTTCGATCTTGGTGGGATCTACATGAATTCCTTCATGATTAACTAGGTGTCCAAGAAATTGTACCTGTTCTAACCAAAACTCACACTTCGAAAACTTAGCATAAAGCTTTTCTTTTCTCAATAAACTTAGAAGTGCGTGCAGATGGGCTGCATGATCTTCCTTGTTTTTAGAATAAATAAGAATATCATCTATAAAGAAAATTATGAATTTATCCAAATATGGCTTACATATTCGGTTCATCATGTCCATGAATGCAGTTGGGGCATTGGTTAAACCAAATGGCATGACAGTAAATTCATAATGGTCATACCTTGTTCTGAAAGCGGTCTTAGGAATATCCTTTTCCTGTAACTTTAATTGATGATATCCTGGCCTTAAATCGATTTTAGAGAAAAATCGTGCTCCTTGCAATTGATCAAACAGATCATCAATTCTTGGTAATGGATACCGATTCTTAATCGTAACTTTGTTTAATTCACGGTAGTCAATGCACATACGCATTGATCCGTCCTTCTTTTTGACGAATAAAATTGGTGCTCCCAAGGGTGATGAACTTGGCTGTATAAATCCTTTCTCTAACAATTCACTAACTGTTTCTTCAATTCCTTTATTTCTGCAGGTGCCAATCGGTAAGGTGCTCTGGCAATTGGTGCGGTTCCTGGTATCAAATGAATTATGAATTCAACTTCCCTATCTGAAGGTTGTCCTGGTAGCTCTTCTGGAAATACATCTGAAAACTGGGATACTACGGGAATATCCTTTAATTCTTTTCTTTTAGTGTTAGTGATTATAGAAATCAAATACACTAATGATCCTTTCCTTATATAACTTGCAGTTTTCATTATAGAGATGAATTTTGTGGATTTAGAGAACTTATTTCCTTTAATTGTGATTTTTTCACCCCTTGGTGAATTTACTTGAATTGACTTTTGATCACATAAAATACTGGCTTTATTGGCTATTAACCAATCCATTCCTACCACAACATCAAATCCTGCCAGATTCATTGGGTAAAGATTTGCAATAAAATTCTGATTTAAAATTTCTATTCTTGCTCCCTACAAGATTTCAGAAATCTTAATGGTTTCTCCATTTGTTGTCTCTACTAGACATTCTTGTGGAAGTTTAGTTAATGATTGATTAAGAAGTTTGCAAAATGAAGTATTAATAAAACTTTAGTTCGCACCAGAGTCAAATAAGACTTTGGCAAAAACATCATTAACTAAAAACGTACCAGTGATCACATCTGGGATCATCTTTGCTTCTTCTGCAGTCAGAAGAAATGCTCTAGCATTTTTAGTGTTCTTGGGGTTTGCAGCTGGAGCTATCTTTGGACAGTTAGGCTTGATATGACCTTGTTCTCCGCAGTTGTAGCATATTCTGTTGTTAGGCTTTTTCCTGCAGTCCTCCTCCTTGTGTCCAGATATTTTGCAAAAGTTACAGTGTATGGAGCATCTTCCTGAATGCTTCCTTTTGCAATATTTACAGTAGGGTGCAGAGGTAGAACCTACATTTCTCCCACTATTAGAATTTCAAGAACATAATTCTTGGGTCAGTTTCTGGGTTAGGTTCCTCCTTTGATCCTCTTCTCGCGTACGGACTAATTCATCTGTCAAGGTGTTGGCTAGTTCTACAGCTTCTTCTATGGTTTGAGGTCTAGCTTCCTTGACTACATGTCTAATCTCTCCAATTAATCCCCAGATATAATGGGAGTTTAAAATTGGTTCAGGTGAAGCAAGGGTTGGTACTATTCGGGCATATTCAAAGAATAATGTGGTGTAACCCTTACTATCTACCCCAATCATCCTAAGGTTTAGGAATTTGTTTCCTATCTGTTCTTTCTCATTAGGAGGGCAAAATTTCCTTTCTACCATGTTTTTAAACTCTTCCCATCCCATATTGTAAGTCCTATCGCTTCCCCTTGACTGGAGGATAGTGTTCCACCATTCTAGGGCTAAATTCTTAAACAGATTTGAAGCAAACATTATCTTATCCTCTTCCGCACATTTACTTATTCTCAAGACTGCCTCAGTCTTTTCTATCCAGCGTAGAGATGCAACGGCCCCTTCATTGCCCGAGAATTCCATTGGTTTACAAGACCAGAATTATTTATAAGAACAACTGTAAGACTCGGTTCTCCTTCTTTTGGGAATTGGAATTTGAAGTACGGGTCCATTGTTCACGCTATTTTCAGGTTCAGAGGGTTGCTTACTATCATGTTTAGTTTTATTTTCATCTTCCCTAACTGTTTTGATAATATATGGCATTTCATCTATTATTCCTTGTGCCACTATGTGTTGGATGGCACTATGATCCACTTAACCAAGTTAATGTTACTCTGGTTATCGTTATTTTGATTTTCCTGGCTTACTTCGTCGTCCATCTGGAATTTACCAAATATAAATATCACCAAAATAATAAATAATTTGAGTAACAATCACACAACACACATATTAACCAAAAGCGTCGATCATTGCGACTTTACTCTTTCTATTATAGTATGCGTCAAATACACACTAATACTAGAAATTAAAATTACAATACAATACTACTATGCATCGCTAACCACAAAGTGGTCTATACTACAACATTTATTATTATTATTACCAACTCCACCATCACATTACTGGTCTGGATTCATCCAGTAATCCATGTTGCGCTCGTCGTACTTCCAGACGAGTCGCTCTCCTACCTGCCTCATCCTTTCACTACTCTCCAAGATCTCTTCTCCGAAAGTTCGGAGCTCATGCATATTATTTGCACTCATTGGGGGTGCAGGTGCTAGTACTGGGTCCGGGTAATGGGTTATGGGGTTCTCCTGAGGGTAAGGATTCTCTAATATCTCCCTAATGTATTCATCATTGTCATAGTAGGTATCTAGAGGGTCCAGACCTGGATAGGCTGCTAAGTTTGGCATGGGTTCGTCGTTTAAGTGGTAGCACGGCACATAATCCCTATGATCATTGAACCATGGATCATAGTCCGGGTCTAAGGGATTTGGGGCTGGTATCCTAGGTATCTCCTCAGGGTTGAAATCATGCATTTCTACTTGATTTCCAGGGTTTTCTTCTATCTCCATCGGCTGAGTAGGGAATAAAGGTAAGGGTTGTGGGGCTACTAGTTGTTCCAGATTTTGGTCAGCAGCATTTGTTGCTAGGATATGGAAATTAGCTAGGCTTCTATTAAGCATATCCTATGTATGGGCATCTGACTCTCGCTTAGCGGCTGCTAGGACTCTCTGCTGTTGCAACTTTCGCATTCTTTTCCTACGCTCAAATGCTCCTTTACTGAACCATCCTCTCTTTTTCTGAGGGAATGGCTCTTCAGACTGAGCCTTAAAGATAAACATCCCTTCTTCATTATCAGCGGCATACCTAGAGAGGGCACGCTGTGAAGAGGTACCTTCACTCCTAGGTGACTCGGACAATTGACGATACACGTATGAGGGTCCTTGATCACTCATACTGAAAACTAACAAATAGTCAAATAACACACAACAATAAAATACAGATATGCATGTATTTCCATAATAAATTTCCTAACAATTTAAATAATATATCGATATCAACTGAACACTTCTGTGGCTGAATCAGTGGCTTGGCTCTGATACCACCTTCTGTCGCAACCCCCGCCCCCTATCTGTCCCGGGAACGGGCGGATGCGAGACCAGTTGTGGTGGTATCAGTTTCTGTTTGTCATTATTTTATTTGGCAACGGAAATTTCATCAGGATCGTAGTTAGGAAATGTTTATCAGAGTAAAACCACCATATTTTATATAAATAAACATATGGGTAAAACCCAAGTTTCTTATTACAACATGTTTATAGGGGCAAACCCTATTTTATTGAATTTAAAACATCGTCTTTTAGGTAACTTTTATAGCCACATTTTTCCAAGCCGTCAGTGCTCTCCAGCTGGTTTTTTACTAATTGGCTGTCACATTGTGTTACCTGAAATGCGTTTTAAAAACATTTGTCAGTGGAAAATACTGGTGAGTGAATCCCAGTTTAATCAAGAAGAGTTTTATCAATTAACACAGTATTGAGAGCGATCACATTGTTTATTTCTACACAATTTACTCATTCAGTATTGTCAATCCTGACTGGTGGATCATATTACACATTGGCTAACTCGTTGTCCAATGGTAACGTGTTCCACATTTTGTATACAAAACCCCAACATACCGGCAGTAATTGAAGAACTACAAAGACTCAATCACTGCTTAATCATATTGTAAAGCATTTAAGGTTTTGCAAAACAGTTCACAAAAAGGTTTACAAAAAGCGGATAAACTCACTTTGCAGTTTTAGACTTCTTCTAGGGTTTCCTGGTGTTACTCTATAAGTTACACAAATGTATAAATGTTAGTATAATAACCCTTTATTTATATTAACGATACCCTCCCCGAGACGGTATTCCAACAACTACGTCGGGCAGAACCACGACAGTTGTTACGGAACCCTGGATCAATCGGGCAGCGTATCTAATACGAAACTGGGGTTATAATACTTACAACGGAGCAGAACCTCACCAATTAGGGGGATATAATACCCGTATATTATGCCAACTACTTCAGAATTCGTTTAGAAAGAAAAGAAATGAGCGAGTAGACTGAAGATCCGATGCATGCTATTTATAGGGCTGAAAAACGGGTTTCTCGCAGCCCGCGTAAAAGTAAGCGAAGGCTTACACGGCCCGCATCGTAGGGAGGTTAGGCTGTAGCTGATCCGGGTCATGACTAGGTTCAACACGCGTTATGACACGTGTCATCACAGGGGTTCGCCTGACCTTTGAGTTGTCGCGGCCCGCGTAGGATTAAGGGGTGGCTTACGCGGCCCGCCAAAACCCCATTTTTCTTGTTTTTTATTTATTTTTAATGGAATAATGTATTTTGGGCTCGGTTTTCACGTACGGGGTGTATTTAGAGACATAAAGAGGTATTTTAAAATATATTAGGGCGACAGAAAATTATTTTGGAGGGGTGTTATATTTTGATCTCGTGATTTATCGTTAAAGTTTGAATTGGGTTGATACACTAATACATGTTGCATTATGTTTTTATTAGGAACCCAGGCTTAACACCAGGAGGCTATAGTAATAAACCCTAAATTTACAATATGAGTCATTCTCTTTTTATCAAATGCTTTTAAAACCCTAAATGTTTTTCAGTTATACTTACAGTGATTAAGTCTTTGTATTATGAAATTATTACCGGTATGTAGGGTTTTGTATACACTACTAGTCCAGCATTACTATTGGACAAAGAGTTAGCCAATAGTAATATGACCACCAGCACAGGGATTTGCCTAGTGACAAAAATATTGATTGAGTAATTGGAAGATATAAACAAATGTAAAAGAAGCATGCTTTGAGGCATTGAAGGCTTAAATAAAGTGGCTATGAGTACCAGAATAAAGAAAAGAAATTATGTTTTATCAATTAGGGTTTACCCTTATAAAAACCTTTGTTTGTAATATGGGTTTTATCCCAGTTGTTTAATATTAAATTATGGTGTTGTTACAAACTCTGAAGTTTTCCTAACTACGATCCTGATGAAATTTTTTCGCTGCAAATTTAATAAACACCGGTACCACTCCAATGTTCACGGCTCCCGTCCAGGGTGTGGTAGGGGGTTGTGACAGGAGGTGGTATCAGAGCCACTGGTTTAAGTCATTTAGGTGTTATTTTAATACCTAAACTTAAACATTAAAGTTAGAAAATTAATATAAAATAACCTATGTGTTAGTTCTGTGAATATAAATATAAACGTACATAAACAATTCTTGAAAATATTGTTTTTAAGGATTTTTGAGTCCAAGGTATGAGTGACGAAAAAGTATTTGAAGCATTCCAAAACATTTCTGATTTGGCAATGGATGAAGGGCCATCCGGAACGAAATCAGGATATGAGTCGGATACTGATGAACCTATCATTTTCCAAGCCCAACCAATCGAACCTAAGACACGAGGTTGAAGGTTCAGCCCAAATCCCTGTTACCAAACCTTTGTGGGAAGAACTAGTGTTGGGATTGAACCCTGCCAGAGGAACAGATAATGAAAGCCAAAACCAAATCATGACAGTGGATTCACAAAAAGCAGCAGTTTACACTAAGTCTTCTCCCTTGAAAGTGATTATAACATCTGATGGTCTTACATCCACTGCCCGGATACAACTGCTGTTGTTCTTCTAACTACTGATGAAGCCAGAGGACTGCTGAGAACTAAGCACTGCTGGTACAATCTACTGATGACAAAGCACTGCCCAATCAAGGACTGATCAACCTTGAGGAAAGCACAGACATAAAGAGAGAGCAGTCGTTTAGTATATCATATGTTTCATGTATAGTCAGTAGTTAAGATTAGCAGTATTTCTATAAGAACAGTAGATACAGGTTGTTAGGCTGTTAGACGTCGCTTTCATGGTGACGTCAACTGAGATGCCTCAGCTATTTGGATTATCTATAAATGGAACAGTACTCTGTACTGTTACATTTGATCGTTTTGAGTGAGTTCTTCTCCTCAATTCAATCCTTTCATCTTGTGCAACCAACCACTGTAGTATCAGGCTGAGGGGGAGCTTAGTTTGTAAGCTTGCAATGTAATCTTTTGCTTTGAATTGTAATCTTTCGACTCTATGAAAAGCAAATGTTTATCAAACTATTTTCTCCTTTGATTGTGTTTACAAAGTTTGTTATTCATTTCCGCTGCACTTTACATTGTTTCATATTCATTCATTGTTCAAATCATACAAACAAACACAATCATGAGAGCCTCCGATCCTAACAATTGGTATCAGAGCCTGGACAGTCAAATTCGATCTAACAATCAATTTGACATAACAGTTCGGCTCAAAATTCATTGATAAAAGGTTGGGTGCATTTAGTTGAAAAACAGAGTGCCGAGTAAACCATGCTCAAAGTGGTTATTCAAAAACTTTGTAAAACAACCAAGATGTCATATGACACACAAATTTCACACAACAAGTGATGTCATACACAAGTCACTCATAGTTTTCAGATCTAAAAACATATCTGTTAAACTATGGGATTAGTTCTTATTCTCAAAAATTGATTTCAACTGCTGTTATGAAACTTGTGACGTCACTATGTTAGATGCTAAAGTATGAACCTCGGATTAACAAAAACCTATGGTCATAAAAACATTAGTGTTTTTACTAACGAAAGAGAGGGAAATTAAAACTTTAGTCACTTGATCTTATGTGTTGAAAACAGGTTGAGATCCTCAAAAGGAACAAATTAACTCTGTTGAAATACATTAAGAAAACAGAGGTCAAGATAGTCCGTATCATATGTAATGTGATATTGGTCAAAAATTTGTACAAATATGGCTAAACCTCTAAAAGCATTACTGCAAAATGATTCTGGATTAAGTATTCCTTCAATAAAGACCTCCCAGTAAGTATTTCATTACTTATAAATGGGAAGGGTAAAAAGGGAAGAAGATAATCATAAAAGCTCAGAAGTGTGTTTATCTCAAAACTTTTGAAGTCAAAAGAAAAGAGTATAAACACAAAACACTTAAGAGTCAAAGGTTGGGGTAATTGTGGTCTTTAAGCAACTATGTGCAACTATTGGTTTAGAAAAATTCAGGGAACAATAGTATTCCCAGTAAATGTAATTAAAAGAGGACTAGACAAATTTTCAGAATCTTCACATGGTAACAAAGTCTACAACTGGGGTTACAAAGATTCATGTGAACATGTGTCCTCATTTCTGTTGTCAAACATTCAACAAGAGAATGGTACCAAACAGTGATCAAAATATATTTAAAATTTCATACCACTAGTGTCAAATCACTGACCATTTTCATAAGCTTGAGTTTGAGATGATTAGGAGTTTCAGTGAAAATTATGCCAGATCCTTTTGTTGCTGTTTTCAGAGTATCCTTTAATTTTTTTTTTTTAAAAAAGGGTTTTCTCAAATAAAGCAGGATATATTATTTTTTTTAATGATATATTGTGAACTTTTTACTGGTTTTTGTTAGTAAAAATTCCAATCTCCTGTGAGGATATATGACCTTATTTTTGGTGGTGATATTATCCTCAAAATAGATCAAAAGGAAATGGTATATGTGTCAAGGTCATGTCATACTCAAGTTTGTCCTTACACTATGTAAAAGATTGATTGTCAACAGATCTTAAAATACTTGGGCACTCATGTTTTAATTCAAATATTATAACAAGAATGAGTTGCTTTGGTAAAAAGTTTACATCATCTGGGGTACTAAACCACTGTCAGAAATTTGTATAAGCTTCAAAATGTGTAATTGACATGTGGCAAAACCTTGAATGAAAATTCTCAACAGTTGCTGACATAATTGTCTTTCAAATCATTACCATTATTTTACCCCTAACCACTGTTCTTGCTCAAACATCTGTTTCCTAAATACTGTTCACTGCTGAAAGTCAGCCACTGATCCTTCAGTTTCTTGGCAAGCACTGATGTTCAAAATCAGTGTCTTATCCACTGATATACTATCTACTGATAGTAAAAATCATCCACTGTTGTCACATTATTATCGTTGTAACTACTGATGCTTGGTACATCAGTGGCTCTCAAAACAATTGTTCTCAATTCTTCATCCATATCATCAGAGGTTGACACGTGGTCAGTTTTTAGCCATCAGATCTTAATAACCGCTGCCACATCAGCGATCATTTTTTTTAATAAAACCCTGATCAAAACCCCCAAACAGGGTTTTACACTGTCGAATTGAATTCTAAAATTCTCTTCTCAAAGCAGTTTCCAAACCCTCCATCTCAAATCATTCTCTGTTCTTCTTCTTCCTTTTCAAAAATGATGAAATCGAAATCAAAAGCAAAATCAAAATCAAAATCACCATCATCTTCCAAAGAGGTCGCTCAAACGGCCGCTGAATCCGTTGAAATACCATACAAATCTCCTCATAACTATGTGGGTTTACTCACAAAACCCACAAACAACCACACCTTCGATTCCATCATTGACACCTTATCTGAATCAAAGTACAAAACTTTCATAACAACAGACGCTCCCATTTACTTGCAAACCCAGAGAGAGTTCTGGAAAAATGCTACGCTTGAGAAACAAGACGATAAAGTAGTAGCCATAAACTCCTCGATACAGGGTAAAGCAATCCAAATCACTCCACAAACAATCTCAGAAGTCTTTAAACTCGATGATCAGAAAGGTAAAACTTCTTTTGATAAAGCCGAGTTGAAAACTGATTTTCTGAAAAGAGGGTATGCAGAACAATCAAAGGTAGATACCTTACAAAAAGGTTACTTTCCGTCTGCACCCAGATTTTTATTTCACACACTTTTGATGTGTGTTTCAAATAAAACAACAGCGTTTAACGAAATACCATTGAAGATTCAATGCCTGGGCTATGCTATTTTAAATAATAAAGATTACAACTACTCCCAGGAGATCTTTAATGACTTGGTAAAAAATGTTGATAGCAAAGCATTTTTACTTTTTCCAAGATTTCTAAGCTACTATTTTAAACAAAAATTTGAAAAAGAAAATGAAAATTTGCTAAAACAAGGTGTTTATTTTCAAATAAAAAGTTCAACACCTGAAACATTCACTAGAATGTTGGCACCAATAAAAACAAAAACAGAGGTGTCTGAGCAGAATTTAGCAGTTGCCACTGCTCCTCAGACATCTACTGCTGAGCCCACTGCTCCATGTGATCATAGCAGCACTACCACTGCTTTGAAACCCACACCTGCCACTACCAAAAAGACCAAAAAGACCAAAAAGAAAACATCCAGAAAACCCACCAAACCCAAAACAAAGGCAACTCTGGAAGATGAGATCCCAGAGCAACTGCCAATGACAAAACAAATGTCACCACAAACCACTGCTGCTACTTCCTCACAGCAGTTGGTAGAAAGATCTCCACCATTGCCTCAAACTCCTCCTGTATCTTCACAAAAGGATCAGGTTGTAAGCACAGGGACCCCACAATATGAAGCTCTGGGCCCAATTGGATCCATCTTCCTCAGTCCTAATCCCAAGGACATGTCTCTTTCAACTCCCATACCTTCACCAATCATACTACCACAATCCATGCTACCTTTGTTGCTTGCAGTTGATATAGCTCAGACACAAACCAGTTCCTCTCAATCACTCATCAAAGAGAGTACATTCCAACAAGTGACTGGGTCTGATGCCTATACCTCTGCTATCCCAGCAACAACTGAGGAGGTTACACTGCAGGAGTTACAAGTAACCCCTGTCAGTAGTTCAAGTGGAGCAGCAACTACAAATGTTGGATCAACAGATCTACATATGGACAGTTGTTTCATTAATAAGTCTCCCTTGAAGGCAATTTCTTCTATAGCACCTTCGATAACCACCAGTGAGTTTGTTTTAACCACTGGTACCATCAAAGGATTATCAAGTGCTGAAGAAAGAAGTCCCCAGTACCAAGAACAAGGGGCATCAATGGGTGATTTTTGGGACTCAGTTCATAAGTCGCACATTGGTACAACCACTGCTGGTGGGGATTCAGATGATCCCATTAAAGTGGGTGATGATTCAAAGTATCAGGAATTGACGGGCAGAGTTGAAAAACTTGAAACCTCAGTTGCTGAGATAAAGGATATGGTGCAGCAGCTGCTAAAAGCTCAAAAAGCACAATCCACTGCTGCTCCAGCTCAAGCATCTGCACAACCTGCACCTGCTGCAAGTGAGCTGTGGAATATTTTCCAGCCCTTACTTGAAAAACAAAAACAGATGGCTGATCAGCAGCATGAAATACATGTGAAAATGCTGACAAACATGGTGGAGTCGAGATTTAAAGATACTCAAGCAGACATCAAAGCTATCAAGGCTCATCTCCAAAGCACATCTGGAAAAGTTCCCTCTACCATCCTTTTTATGGATAACCCCCTTGCAGATAATGCCAAAAAGGGGGAGAATATCAAGCAGTTGAAGAAAAAGGGAATTGAAGATGGTCTGTATGTTGAACCAGAACAAGGAAAACAGACATCTAAATCCTCCAAAGGTTCAAAATATCAAACTTCCATCCAAACAGCTGATACAGCAGTAGTTACAAAAACTGCTGTCAGTAGCCAAACAGCTGTCATCTCATCAACACACACAACTCCATCACACACCACCAAAACCACTGCCCTACCACCATCATCATCATTACCTCCTGCCATAAAGCAGAAGACAACAGAGGTTACAACATCTGCTGTAATGACAACAGTGGTTGAAGCACCAGTTGGTTCAACAGCTGTTAGTCAATCACAAACCACCGCCATTCAATCTCAAACCACTTAACCACCCAAGACATCAGCCTCTCCTACAATAAAAAGGAGAAGGATTTTCATATCTGATGATTCACCACCACCATCAAAAACTACCTCCTCCCCTGCTCAAAAGCAGAAGACATCTACTGACACATCAGTAGTTGTAATGACAGCAAAGGTTGAAACACCAGTTGTTTCAACAGCTGTTTGTCAACCATCTACCACTGCTCTTATCATTCCTACATCACAACCAAAAACATCTTCATCAGTAAAGCTTCACAAAAGAAAAAGAGAAACAACTCAAGTTACTGATGAAAAATATGATCCTGTTGCCGCAAAATATCCACTAGAACTAGATGCTGTGAAAAATGAGATGAGACAATTTTATACCGAGGAAGATCCTTCAAAAAGAAGATTCCCTTCCCTCATTGGCTTCATAGTTCCAGAAAACATGGATGAATATCTCGAATTAAAAGCAAGGCAGGCAAGGATTAGAGCTAAACTTGAATGCAAAGATGAAGGTGATGAAGCCATTGCAGAAAGAATGATACTCTTGCTCACAAAGGTCAAGCTAATGGAAGACTTTGCACAAGATCTGAGCAAAGAAAAGGCAGATCAAAGAAAAGCAATAAGAAAAGAGTATCTTGCATATATAATGAAAGAAAAATTCTATTCAGCTGAAGAAAAACAGTTTGAAGAATGGCCAATAATTACTTTAAAGCATGAAGCTAACAGGATTGAAATGATTAAAAATGATCCAAGTAAGAAGACGACAGCTCCAAATTGGAATAAGTACAAAAAGCTAATTACTGATCTTACTTCTGAATACAAAAAGAAAAAGCAGGAATTGATAGATGCTAAGGTGGATACTGCTGAAGCCATAGCAAAATGGACAAAGCAGTATACCGATGAAGCTTATGAATGGCTGAAGAAAAGAAAGATAACAGTCTCAGGCACTTCTAAAAGACCAGACTACAACAAGATAGAACAACAGCTGGATGCTCTTAAAACACTGATCACATCAACAGTTGACCCGAGTCTTGTGATAAACCAAGAGAAAAGGAAAACTGCTGACCAATGAAGAAGAAAAAGAAAAGG
Organism: Helianthus tuberosus; assembly: GCA_030545235.1. Taxonomy (NCBI): domain Eukaryota; kingdom Viridiplantae; phylum Streptophyta; class Magnoliopsida; order Asterales; family Asteraceae; genus Helianthus; species Helianthus tuberosus. The sequence continues at coordinate 81,103 of JARYGA010018248.1, read as the reverse complement.
AAGCTGAGTACTTCACAAAAGCCATCAAGAAAATGGGTCTAAAAGAAGATAGTTCAGTGAGCCTTCAAAACCTTTTTAAAAGGGTACTAACCAAACCTGCATCACCAAACATTTCAGCAGATATCTCAGACAGTGAGCTTGATCAACAAAAGACACAAGATCAAATTGACAAAGAAGTTGTAGAAGATGTAGCTGCAGCAAATGAAGTCATAGAAGAAGCTTTCAAAAGAATGTCTGAAGTTCAGGATACTTCTGTACAATTTTTCTCTAGGCCAATATCTCAAAGCTCATCAGAAAATAAATCTCTCCCAAGAAACCCATTGGGTTCAAAAATACTAAAGTGGCTCTCTGATCAAAAGACCCATGTATTGACTCTAGTCAGATCCAATGGCGAAGTGAAGTACATATCAAGGAAAGAAGCACTAGGCCTTGGTGTTGAAGATTTGCAGGATCTCCTTGAACTTTCACTGTGCAGGGATGAGGGTGACTCAAGCTCCAAAGACTTTGAAGCAGAATTCAAAAGACAAGCTAAGGAACTTCTGATGAGGAATAAAGATCCAGAATAATGAAGGGTTTTGGCATTATCTGTTCCAGGGGGAGATTGTTGGGATTGAACCCTGCCAGACGAATAGATAATGAAAGCCAAAACCGGATCATGACAGTGGATTCACAATAAGCAGCAGTTTACACTAAGTCTTCTCCCTTGAAAGTGATTATAACATCTGATGGTCTTACATCCACTGCCCGGATACAACTGTTGTTGTTCTTCTAACTACTGATGAAGCCAGAGGACTGCTGAGAACTAAGCACTGCTGGTACAATCTACTGATGACAACTGATCAACCTTGATGAAAGCACTGACATAAAGAGAGAGCAGTAGTTTAGTATATCATTTGTTTCATGTATAGTCAGTAGATAAGATTAGAAGTGTTTGTATAAGAACAGTAGATACAGGTTGTTAGGCTGTTAGACATCGCTTTCATGGTGATGTCAGCTGAGATGCCTCAGCTGTTTGGATTGTCTATAAATGGAACAGTACTCTGTACTGTTACATTTGATCGTTTTGAGTGAGTTCTTCTCCTCAATTCAATCCTTTCATCTTGTGCAACCAACCACTATAGTATCAGGCTGAGGGGGAGCTTAGTTTGTAAGCTTGCAATGTAATCTTTTGCTTTGAATTGTAATCTTTCGACTCTATGAAAAGCAAATGTTTATCAAACTATTTTCTCCTTTGATTGTGTTTACAAAGTTTGTTATTCATTTCCACTGCACTTTACATTGTTTCATATTCATTCATTGTTCAAATCATACAAACAAAGACAATCATGAGAGCCTCCGATCCTAACAACTAGACCAAAGGTTAGCTAACTGTGAGCTATTTCAACCTATAGAAAATGAGATAAATTTAAGCCTACTAGCAAATCCCGAACCAACACTACCTTTTAACCCATATCAACTATTAGAACTGATACCTCTCAATCCCGAACCAATACCGATTAATCCCTAACCAATACCCGTTTTTAATCCTCAAGAAATCCCGAGGATCCCTATTCCTTCACCAGATCCTATGGAATAGTGGTGGACAAATGACTGGAAATTCCAAAACCTCATACAGGACCCCTATCTCTAGCAACCACAATTTCCACCATATATACCAAATGCTTATCCAGCCATGAGCCTAGAGAATGTAGTTGAGTTGAGGCAAAATGGAGAGGAACTGATGAAGGTAGGAAACCAAATCCGAACGATTGGAGAAAATCTCGTCTGGAAGTATGACGAGAGGGAATTTCAATTCTGAAGACAGACCAGGCCAGCCTAACATTATATATATATATATATATATATATATATATATAGGGTGGGGTTCTAGAGTGAACACTAGTGTATTTGCGAACTGAGTGAACAAATCCTGGTCATTGATCTACACACGTGTATGGCCAAGATGTCATCATCAAATTGTAAAATACACTAGTGTATTTCAACATCAAATCCTGGCCATTGATCTACACACGTGTATGGCCAGGATTAGTTCACTCAGTTCGCAAGCTACACTAGTGTTCACTCTTGAACCTAATCCTATATATATTTATATATGTATTTTCCCTGTATTTTGTAAAATATATATATAGTATATATAAAACATATACATATTCATATACATATATATCGACACATAACTAAAGCTAAAATACTAACATGTATAATTATGGTTTGTATTTATTAGTGATGCAATATATAAAAAGAGTAAAACGTCGCAATGTTCGACGATTTTGATAAAACATGCTTTAAGTATTTATTTTGTTTTAATTATACTGTGAAATTAATACCTGAAATGTTTGCAATTCAGATGTCGAATGAAGTATCACAAAATTAAGAAATTCATGCTAGTAACGGAAATCATATGGATAAAAGTGCTAAAGAAAATATAGTAGCCCAAGTAATAGCTGATGCCATACCACTAATTATTGAAGTTATTAAAAATCTTATGCCTGTAAACAATAGTACTACTAAAGGCAGTAAGCGTACTCATCACACTGAATCAAGCCACAGCGTCAATGGAGACAATGGCATTCTTGTCAAAGTTCCATTTCCCAAACGAAAGAAGACCATCACCAATGGCTGTTCTTATAAAGAATTCTTGTCCTGTAAGCTTATTGAATTCTATGGTAATGAAGAAGCAATTGCAGCATTGTGCTGGTTAGAGAAGACTGAAGTTGTGCTGAAAGTTAGTAAGTGTACTGGAGAGGATAAAGTAATGTATGCTTCTAATCTTTTCAAAGATGAAGCATTAGAACGGTGGAATACCATTCTTTAGTCAAAAGGTAGTGGCATGGTTTATGCCATGGAATGGAATGGAATGAATTTAAGGAAATAACTGAAAGAAAATTATATCCTCCTTATGAAAAGGAACAGATAGCTAATAAGTTCTTAAACCATAAGATTACTGATGTAAATTGTCGTGAATTTACTACCAAATTCTTTGAATATGCAAGGATAGTACCAGCCCTGGCTTCGCCAGAACCGGTATTAATTTCCCATTATATCTGGGGTTTAGTTAGTGAAACCAGAGACATGGTCAAGGCAACTAGGCCACAAACTATTAAAGAAGCAGTTGAACTTGCTAACACCATGATAGATGGACTGCTTTGCACACATGAATAGAATCAAAAAAAAAGGATTTAGCCTAAAAGATTACCCAAGAATTACATTCTGGTAACTCCTAACGTAGAAGAGGAGCAGGTTCGTGTTCTTTATCACCTTTAAGTAGATTCTGTAAGAGAAGGCATGCGGGAAGATGTGCTAAGTACTGCAACTTCTGCAAGACACCTGGACATAAGGAAGAAGATTGTAGAAGAAACACTAACACCAAAATATGCTTCAACTACGGAGAGGTAGGCCCTATCCATCCAAACTGCCCAAAACTAGCAACAACACCTAACAACAAGGCAAAAGCAATAGAAGAACCCAAGAAGAATGCACGAGCTTATGTATTGATAGCATAAGAAGCATAAATGATTACCGATGTGATCACCGGTATGTTTCTTGTTCATGACGTATATGCTAAAGTATTATTTGACTCTGGTGCAAACCAAAGTTTTATAAATACTGCTTTCTGTCAATTACTTAATCAACCTTTAACTAAAGTTCGTCAAGCTTGTACGGTAGAAATGGCAAATGAAAATTCTATCAGCATACGCGAAATACTTTAGAAAGTAAGGATAGAATTATTAGGACATACGTTCACAGCCAACCTGTTACCAATGAATCTAGCTGGATTCGATGTTGTGTTTGTCACACCCCCAAAATACCACATGCGGAAACCCCCGCGTGGCGTGTGACGTACCAGGATCTAGCCACCAATCACATTGAACTCATAACAAGATTTCAAATAAAACTTTCATTTATTAAAATAAGTCGTTACAAAACATCATTCACTGTTCAGCGGAAGCATAATACAAGAGTTAAGAATTTCATAACCCAAATGTATAAAGACCATTTGACTTGTCTTGTGATACCATGTATCTCGACCCATGACCACTCCAGCATCCCAGACAGCAAGTTCCAAATGAATGTACCTATAGATCTGCAAGCATGCAGAAAAGTGTATCAGCTAACGCTGGCGAGTTCACAGTTTTGTTTACCGAAAATCGTGTTACAAGTTTAGCTACCAAAAGTTTAGTTCAGTTAAAAAACAATTACAAAAACAATGTTGATAATAACTCGATACCGTACAAGATGGCTCCAGATTGTTTGCCCTTCCCCAATGCCCCTACCAAAGCATTGGTCGAGTGGTTAAGGTAATTAGTTCACGCTCGTCCTCCCCAGAACGGTGTGAGGGTGCCAAACCTAATAGCGCTATCAACTAATAGCCCCGTTGCCTCCCCGGCAACCATTTCAGTAGAAGATGGGACTTAAGGTGATAGGAGTGAGTGTATTATCCAAAATTCCGATTTAACATTCCAGTCAAACCCATTACCCAATATTCCTCCCCAGAATATTTACCAGATGTCCCTCCCCGGGACGCATGCTTGAAAAAGATCAGTGAACTCACCTTAGATTGCTCGGTATGTTACTTTACCCGTTCCAAGTTAGTCAACCAAACCCTAACGTGGTTACCAGAGACAGTCAGTTTATATACATAAATCACGTATTCCACATTCACATTGCACAATTAGCGTACGCATAAAACACACGTCACCTAATACTAGTCACAACAGTTCATTATGCACATAACAGTTCATGGTTATCATATCGTAGGTATTCAGGTCAGATGCAAATCCCCATTACCAGTTCATGTTCTTATAAAACACATAGCAGCTAATTGTATGCTTACAAGGATATGTGGCCCAAACATAGTTTGTGCGATTCCCGTGTACAAGGCCCAACGGACTTGTGCGACTAAACAAAAGTGTACGATTCTAATTGGGTTGTGCGATCCATGTGTCACCCGTTCATAAAGCCCAGCACAACAATACAAGGCCCAAACATAGTGAATGGCCTTGTGCGACTCGATTGGGTTGTGCGATTCACACAATATCCAGCCCAAGTGTCTTGTGCGACTGGACCAAACTTATGCAATTCGAGGTCTTGTGCGATCAAGACTGGGTTGTGCGATCAGCTATGTAACCCAGCCCAATAGTCTGCGGCCCAACATGACTAACCCAATGATGTGTTGTGCGATTAAATACTCTTGTGCGACTACAGATTTGTGCGATCAGGTTATGCAAGATGTGGGTGTGCAATTTCAGTTATGTGTTTCCCTATAATTACGCCAATCAGTTACATTCCATAGTTCCAATCAATTTCCCAATTAATCGGTTATTTCCCTTATCAACCAATTACAATGACCACATCTAATCAATCAGTTTTAAGATTGATGTTCATGAACCTAAATCATTATCTACTAATCACATTATCATTCATGCACCACACAAATCGAACAGTATGATTAACCACTCAGAAATTCATCATCTAATCATATACAATCAGATTCAATCCCCACATAATTATCTCTTGATCGAGCACCTTAAACATCATACAATTACGCACGCATACAATTCCAAATCACTGACTCATTAGTATGCAAAACTAGTTAAACATCATAGAATCCATTTATTCACATTCAGTTATTGATCGTATTTCATACGATTCGAACATGGTTTCTAATTACTCTAAACCATACGAAATTTCATGATCATCTTTTCCAATCATTCAACAAGTTGCACATAGATGAGAACAAGAAATCAAAAATTAAAACAAACGTGCTAATACTAACCGAGAGATTGAAGAGGGTGTGCTAGAACTAGAATTAGAGTGCTTGCCAACGAGAAGGAGAAGGCTTCGATCCAAGGGGCAGCCGACGGTTTGCAAGAGGAGGAGGAGAAGTGTTTTAGGGTTTGCTAAAACTTTGTGTTTTGAACTAAGGGATGCCACACATAACATTATGTGTGTATACGTTCACCATTCATGGGCCAAATCCAGTTTAGGCTTCGATGGAGTGTATGGGTCGAGGTTAAGAAGTGCAAGTGCCATATTGAGGGAGCTTAATGATACGCACCCAATGGTTATGAAATCAGATAACACAGATCTTGAAAGTTCGGGTTGTCACATCATCCCAACTTGAAAGAAATTTCGTCCCGAAATTTGATAAGCACTCTCGCAGAGAAGAAACGGTAGGTTAGGATGACTGGGGATTTTCCTCGGGTACCACATCATCCCCAACTTGAAAGGGAATTTCGTCCCGAAATTCACCTAGTTTTGAACATGTGAGTATACTTAAGCTTCATTCAGATCCTCGCGTTCCCACATGAACTCCAGTTTACGTCTTATGTTCCAACGAACTCTCACGATCGGGGAGCACCAGTGTTATTCTTCAAGAAGAAAGATGGATCGAAGTGCATGTGTATTAACTACAGAGCAGTAAATAAAGTCACAATTAATAATCGGTATCCACTACCGAGGATCGATGATCTATTCGATCACCTTCAAAGAGCTCGATTCTTTTCAAAGATAGATTTACGATCTGGTTACCATCAATTGAACGTACAGGAAGAGAACATTCCTAATACTGCTTTTAGAACAAGGTATGGACATTATGAGTTTACAGTCATGCCATTTGGTTTAACAAATGTTCCAACTGCATTTATGGACATGATGAACATAATATGTAAACCATACCTGGATAAATTTATAATTGTCTTCAAAGACGATATACTTATTTATTCCAAGAGTAAGGAAGAGCATACCGAGCATTTACAGGTACTTCTAACACTATTGAGAAAGGAAAAGCCTTATGCTAAATTCTCAAAATGAGTTCTGGTTACAAAAGGTACAATTTCTTGGACATTTGATTAATCATGAAAGAATTCATATGGATCCTACAAAGATCAAGGTAATAACCAAATGGAAAGTCCTTAATTCATCAACGCAAGTAGCAAGTTTTCTTGGATTGGCAAGATACTATAGACGCTTTATTCAAGATTTTTCTAGGATAGCCATTCCATTAACCAAGTTAACTTGTAAATTAGTTAAATTTGAATAGGGGCCAAAGCAGGAGGAAGCTTTCAAGATCCTAAAGCAAAGACTAACTGACGCACCAATACTTGCTTTACCAGAAGGAACTGAAGATTTTATAGTATACTATAATGCATCAAATCAGGTTTTGGATGTGTGTGGATGCAACGCCAGAAAGTAATTACTTATGCCTCTAGACAACTGAAAAAGCATGAAGAAAACTACATAACGCATGTTCTGGAATTAGGAGCGATAGTTTTTGCTCTCAAAATTTGGAGACATTATCTTTATAGTAGTAAGTTCACTATCTTTACAGATCCTAAAAGTTTATAAATATTTTTGAGCAAAAAGAACTGAACATGAGACAAAGACGTTGGATGGAGATCCTGAGTGACTACGATTCTGATATCTAATATCACGCAGGTAAAGCTAATGTAGTAGTTGATGCTTTAAGTCGTAAGTATCATGAGAAGCTAAGTACGCTCTCTCAGATTGAACCTGCAGATTGACCTAATGGAACAATTGAAAGAGATTTAGGAAACAATAATCAAGGATGATGCTAAAGGATTAAAAGGGATGCTAAATGAATTAGAAAAAGGAATAGATGGAATTTGAAAATTCCATAAGAAAAGAATTTGGGTACCTATCCAAGGAAATTTACGAAACCGAATTCTAGAAGAAGCTCATAAATCCAAGTATACGATGCATCCTGGAAGTGACAAGATGTATCAAGATTTAAAGAAAAATTTCTAGTGGATAGGAATGAAAAAGGACATAGCAAGTTATGTTTCTAAGTGTTTAACTTGCTCACAAGTTAAAGTTGAACATCAAAAACCTTCAGGTTTACTTCAGCAATTAGAGATGCTAGTTTGGAAATGGGAACTGATAACAATGGATTTTGTTACCAAACTACCCAAGACACAAAAAGGTAACGACACAATCTGGGTGATTGTGGATAGATTAACCAAGTCTGCACATTTCTTACCAATAAAGGAAACCTTCAGTATGGAATGTTTAGCTAAATTGTATGTGGATGAGATAGTCTCATTACATGGAGTCCCTTTATCTATTGTGTCCGACAGAGATAGTCGTTTTACTTCTCATTTTTTGGTAAATTTCCAAAAAGCCATGGGAACCTGACTAAATTTAAGTACAGCTTATCACCCTCAAACAGATGGACAAAGTGAAAGGACAATTCAGACTTTGGAAGACATGTTTATAGTCTGTGTGATAGACTTTGGAGGAAGTTGGGACGATCACTCACCATTAATGGAATTCTCTTACAACAATAGTTATCATACAATCATTAATGTTGCTCCATTTGAAGCACTCTACGGACGAAAATGCCGAACACTTGTGTGTTGGGCAGAATTGGGAGAAAAGTAATTGCCAGGACCTAAAATTGTACAAGAAACGACTGACAAAATAATTCAAGTCAAGGACAGGCTAAAAACAACTTGAGATCGACAAAAGAGTTATGCAGATAATCGTTGAAAGCCATTAGAATTTCAAGTTGGAGACAAAGTGCTATTAAAAGTTTCACCTTAGAAAGGAGTCGTCAGATTTGGTAAAAGGGGAAAGTTAAGCCCAAGGTAAGTTGGAACATTTAAAGTTATCAAGTGAATTGGACCAGTAGCTTTTCAGCTACAGTTACCTGAAGAAATGACAGATGTACATGACGTAGTTCATGTATGAACCTAAATAAATGTTTGACTGGTGAATCGCTAATATTACCTCTTCAAGACATAGAGGTAAATGAGAAACTAAAATTGGTAGAAAGGCCTCTACAAATTGAAGACGGAAAGATTAAGAATCTCAAGCACAAGAGATTAGTTCTGATCAAAGTAAAGTGGGATTCGAAAAGAGGACCAGAATACACATGGAAACTAGAGTCAGAGATGAAACGAAAGCATCCTTACTTATTCCAGTAAATCTCGAGGACGAGATTTAAAACAAGGTAGGGAGGATGTAACAACTCCCAAAATACCCTGTGTGGACCCCTGATCGAAACCCCGGACTTGTACGGCGTGACCCAACACGAGAAACAAAGAAATCAATAACAGGACACTCCGGAGCGTCGCGGGGGATACCCCTTGATTCTCCCGCGACACGCTGGGGAATACTAGGACACGTGGTACCAGTGCGCGACAAGTGGCAAGCCTACACGTGTGATTAAGACAAGCTAGCCATAGACGGCAGCCGCTGCGCCACGCGGGGGAGTCCCCCACTCCCTCTACGAAGCGCCTGGGAAACCTAGGATGCCTATATAAAGGCAGGCGTGGGACTGAAGTTTCTACACTTGTTCGATTATATTTCACGAACAAACTCACTCTCGTTCTGCTGTTACAATTCCCGAACCCCTAAATTCTGAAACTTTGTTCTGTAGTAAGTATACGTAACCCTGATCACTGGTACGATACCCTGTCCGATCGATCTGAAAACCCATCACCGGATGTCAAAGTGCTGCCTGAATAAGGCTATACTTTGTTAACTACGTTGGGGTTTTGATCTCGTGATTTATCGTTAAATTTGAATTAGATTGATACACTAATACATGTTGCATTGTGTTTTTATTAGGAACCCGTGCTTAACACCAGGAGGCTATAGTAATAAGCCCTAAATTTATAATGTGGTTCATTCTCTTTTTATCAAATGCTTTCAAAACCCTAAATGTTTTTCAGTTATTCTTATAGTGATTAAGTCTTTGTATTCTGATATTACTGTCGGTATGTGGGGTTTTGTATACACTACTAATACAGCGTTACTAGTGGACAAAGAGTTAGCCAATTGTAATATGACCACCAGCACAGGGATTTGCCCAGTGACAAAAATTACTGATTGAGTAATTGGAAGATATAAACAAATTGTAAAAACTCTTAATGATGTAAATTATAACAATGTGTCTTTTTGTACAAATGAATGAACTAACCAGTATTTTTCGCTGATAAAATGTTTTTAAATGTATTTCAGGTAACTTACTGTGAATGTAAAAGAAACATGCTTTGAGGCACTGGAGGCTTAAATAAAGTGGCTATGATTACCAGAATAAAGAATAGAAATTATGTTTTATCAATTATGGTCTACCCCTATAAAAACCTTTGTTTGTAATATGGGTTTTATCCCAGTTGTTTAATATTAAATTATGGTGTTGTTACAAACTCTGCAGTTTTCCTAACTATGATCCTGATGATATTTTTCCACTGCGAATTTAATAAACACCGGTACCACTCCAATGTTCATGGCTCCCATCCAGGCTATGGTCGGGGGTTGTAACAGCTATGTTGGCTTCGGTGGAAATACGACATAAAAGACTCTGTCATGCTTCTAGCGGTAAGATTTCTCACTTTGACTTTGTTGAGAATCGTTCCTTTAAAATCGTTGATTGTGATTCGTGTGTGAAATCCAAGCACACCCGGTTGCCTTTTCTTACAACTTCTATCAAAAGCAAAGAATGTTTCAAATTGTTGCATTATGATCTTTGGGGAAGGTATAGAACCCCCTCACTTTCAAAGGCAAACTATTTTTTAACAATCATGGATGACTACACTAGATCCGTCTGGGTTTTTCTACTAAAGATCAAATTTGATGCGGGTGACCATCTAATATTTTTCACAAAACGGTCAAAATGCAATTTAGTAAAATGATTAAAAGGATACGTTGTGACAACGGGGGAGAGTTTGTTTCGAACCGAATGCATAACTTTTATGCCGAATAGGGCATAATTCTCGAGACCACTTGCCCACACACACCATAACAAAATGATGTTGTGGAACGCAAGCACAAACATTTGCTCGGGACTGCATGAGCCCTTAGATTTGAGGTGAACCTGCCAAAGAAGTTTTGGGGCGAGTGTGTCATGACAGCCGCCTACTTAATCAATCATCTCCCATCAAAAACCATTGACAACAAAACCCCTTTTGAAATTCTGTAGGAAGAAAAACCTGATTATGAACATATGAAGATTTTTGCCTGCCTTACTTACTTTCGGAATACCGACACGGAGGGAGACAATTTCGAATGGAGAAGCAAGCCTGGAGTATTTTTTGGGTTATCCACCAGGAACAAAAGGGTACAAAATATTTGACATTACTAATGACAAAATAGTGGTGTTAAGGGATGTCAAATTTGTTGAAAATACGTTTCCTTATGGAAGTTATGGTCACAATGACAAACAAGAAAATCAGAAGCTTTTTGATTTTCCTCCCTTGTATTAAAAAGAAATAGATAATGAGCCACAAAGCGTTTCTCATGTAGAAACAAGCCCAAGTGCAAATGAAGAACCAACAATTGGGTCGGACCCACAAAACTTATTTGAAACCACACTCATTAAACATATTAATGAGTCAAATGAAATCAATGAGCCTGATACCCATAATGAAACCCATTTGGAACAAGAAATTGAAACCCATGATGAGGCTCAAACTAAACAGCTCGATGACTTCATTGTGAATCTGCCACCATCTGTCGATTACTCCATACTCACTTTCAATCAAGGAATGCAATGGTGCATCCCTTAGCTCATTACAATTCTTATGAAAAGTCTACCAAATATCACAAAGCATTTTTAGCGGACATTGGCTCGAACGATGAGCCAAAGTTTTTTAACCAACCATTATAGGATGAGAATTGAAGGAAGGCAATGGAGAAAGAAATAAAGGCACTAGAAGAAAATGGAACATGGACACCTGAAGAATTTCCATCAAGAATGCGAGCCATAGACTCGAAATGGATCTACAAGGTGAAGTACAAACCAAACGGGGAGGTTGAAAGGTATAAAGCAAGACTAGTGGTAAAGGGTTTTATGTGAATGGAAGGGGTCGACTTTCATGATACATTTGCACTGGTAGCCAAGCTAGTCACCGTTCGTACCCTTCTTGCCGTAGTGGTAAAGAAAAATTGGCCGATACATCAGTTGAATGTGAACAACGCGTTCTTGCATGGAGACCTTGAAAAGGAAGTATATATGAAGATACCGCAAAGGCTTTGACAAAGAAAAAGAGAGCAAAGTTTGTAGATTGAGGAAGTAAATATACAGTATGAAATAAGCCTCGAGAAACTGGTACCAAAAGTTCACTTCATGCCTTTTAACACTTGGTTTCAAACAGTCTAAAGCGGATTACTCACTCTTCACTTGCAAGAAGGAGAGCTCATTTGTAGCAGCCCTAATATATGTCGATGATGTGATCCTTGCTAGAGATGACTTATAAAAAAAAAGAAACAAAAACTTATCTCGACAAAAGGTTCAACATTAAAGATCTTGGCAACCTACAGTACTTCTTAGGAATTGAAGTGGCGCGAACGAAGGAAGGACTTGTCCTTAGCCAAAGGAAATACACTTTAGACATTTTAAAAGACCGTGGCTATCTAGGGTCTCGTCCAACTGCATTTCCGATGGAAAAAAACTTGAAGACTGGAAAGAAGGAAGATGAACCAAGGGTAGATGCCAATCAGTACAGAAGACTCATTGGATAGTTTCTCAACTTGCAAGGCCCGACATTGTTTACTCCGTGAATATTTTAAGTCAGTTCGTTTCAGACCCAAGACAAGGTCACATGGAAGCAGCCACAAGGATTCTAAGGTACCTAAAACCACTCCTAGACAAGGAATCTTGTTGCCAAAGGATGGTGGTTTTGACCTCATGGCATATAGTGATTTGGACTGGCTTGGATGTCTCGATTCAAGAAGATCAATAACGGGTAATGTGCTTCTCCTTGGTGGAGCACCCGTCTCATGGAAGTTCAAGAAGCAATCCGTAGTCGCCTGTTCCTCAGGTGAAGCAGATACCACGCTATAGCTGCAACGGTGAGTGAAGTTTTGTGGGTGCGATGATTATTAAGTGAGCTTGACATACACCAAAACCGACCAACACCCCCCTTTGTGATAACCAATCCACCAGGCATATCCCTAATAATCCAGTTTATCATGAACGCACGAAACACGTAGAGATGGATTGTTTCTTTGTTCGAGAATGAGTAGAATCAAAAGAGATTCGGCTAAGAGGCATTGACACCAAACAACGAATCGTTAACTTGTTCACCAAAGCTTTAGGCTTGCAACAACTAATGTTTCCAATTGGCAAGTTAGGCGTTCTGACCTACACGCTCCAAGTTGAAAGGGAGTGTAAATTGGCACCTATATCTACTCCTATTTTTATTTTTTTATTTTTTTTTGAAAGGTTCCTATTTTTATTATTTATCTCTTACTTTGTATAGGACTTTAATTTAGGAGTAATTTGTGGTAGGCTCGTTGTATTTATACCTCCTCTTTTTCACAGTTGATTATCAATAAAAATACAAACCATTTTTTATACTAAAATTTATATTAGCGATGTGTAGCCTAAGCCAAAACGGTCTTGTTTTGTTTATTCAGTTTAAAATATAAATAAAAAACGAAAACATGTTTCTTTAGCAACAACCTATCTTCGGAAAGGTAAACAACAAAAAGTTCAGCCGGGCTATGCTGACGACATGTTGTCGACGTAGCCAGCCCTATGCTGACAACACTATGTCGTTGCTAAAGGTTCGACGTATCAGGCACTTTTCTTGTAGCGTGAATAAAATTGTGCAAGTATAACGATACGCCCAAATCCAGTGGCGGACCCAAGAAATTTTTACGGTAGGTTCCTATGAATGTTTTGACTAAAAAATCTATACTTTTTATATAAGTTCTCACTAAAAATTCCCAATCGAGTGGGTTCCGGGGAAACCGCTCAAATAGGCTAGATCCGTCCTTGCCCAAATCAACATAAAAGCGCGTCTAAAACCACATATAATCTTAAGCATACATAGTGTCGCCCGAAAGTACAGGTGTTACATAAGTGTATATAGTTGAGTCCCCGTATTGCAGTGATGTTATAACTTCAAAGTACTAGAAAAGATTTGATAACAATCCTACTCTTGATGTGATAACTTCAAAGTACTAGAAAAGATTTGATAACGATTCTACATATAAACCGAAAAACACGACATCATGACGATGCAGGCTTATATACTTAGCTTGAGCCAGATTCTTGATTTTTTTTTTTGGTGTTTATTTATGGAGGGGACTATATATAAACACTAAAAACATAATTAATTACTGGTCTTGCTTGTTATTCAAGCTTGTGAGCATTTGCAGGTGTTGGAAAAGGTTGCTTCTTTACAACCAGCTACTGCATGCAATATGCTATAAATTAAAGTGGTAGCTATATATCAATCATATATAGTATCTACAATTGGGAAAATTAACTTGCTTATAGCTATCAATCATAGTATAGAACAAAGCTTTTTCGCCCACCTTTTGTAATCAATCCAAAGATGATCACAACATAAGATGCTTCCTTGTGGACCAGAAGTAAAAGTAACCAAAACTCACAACATCAAGGGTTAGTGCTTCACTTTCTACACGTGATAAAGAACAGAAATAAGCATCCTGAGTGTTTTTGGTCCCCGTTTCTGTTTAATTCAGATGAATAAACGAATGTTTTAGAAAAATGGTGGAGTTAGCATGAATGATTTGGTTTGTGTTGGGTGATTTTTGAAACTAATTCAGTTTATGTAAATTGGCCTATAAACGAACCGAATGTTCATGAACTGTTAAGGAACTTGTTCAGCGGGAAGTTCGTTTATGTTCGTTTAATTGATAAACGAACAAACATGAACAATATTTGTTCGTTTAATTAAATGAACAAACATGAACACACATGTTGTTCGTTCATTTATGTTCATGAGCGTTCGTTTATTTATGTTCGTTTATGGTCATGGTATTTTAACAAATGCATATTGAGTTATATTTATATAAATATAAGGTAAAAGATCAAATACAAATAAAGTTAACGTACAAAACGTACGAACTGAAGGAAAAGACAAAAAAACGCGGTGACATTTTTGTAATTATCAGTAAGTTTCAAAATTACTCTACAAATGATCATGTAGAGTAATTTTGATCTTTTGTAGAGTAATTTTGTAAAATGTTCTTGTAGAGTAATTTTGTTCTTGTAGGGTAATTATCAAAATTATTCTCCAAGTGTATCAAAATTACTCTACATCAAAATTACTTTACAAGTGAATCAAAATTACCGTGCAAGTTTATCAAACAACATACAATTCAAAATTACTCCACAAATGATCCTGTAGAGTAATTTTGATCTTTTAGAGTAATTTTATATAATGATCCTGTAGAGTAATTTTGATCTTGTAGAGTAATTTTGTAAAATGATCATATAGAGTAATTTTGTTAGTATTTAGTTATGGGGTTTAGCTTTATGGTTTAGTTTTTAACTTTTAGTTTTTTTTTTTTTTTTTTGGGGGGGGGGGGGGTAGTGTAATTTTGATAATTACCCTACAACATCAAATTACTCTACAAGAATATTTTATAAAATTACTCTACAAGATCAAAATTACTATACAGTATCATTTGTAGATTAATTTTGATAATTACCCTACAAGCAGATAATTACAAAAATGTCACTGTGTGCTTTTTCCTGCTATTCATACGTTTAGTATGTTAACTTTATTTGTACAGTAACTTTCCCCATAAATATAAACATAAACGAGTTTTTCTTACTGCTTATATACATAAATCTAACTGATAATTGGGATTTCCAGTAATAAAAATGTGTTTTTTTTATAGAACTTAGCGTAATTAATCAATAATTTATATAAAAAAGCTACTTTATGTCCATTTATAAAATTACTCTACAAGATCAAAATTACTATATAGTATCATTTGTAGAGTAATTTTGATAATTACCCTACAAGCAGATAATTACAAAAATGTCATTGTGTGCTTTTTGCTTTTTCCTGCTATTCATACGTTTAGTACGTTAACTTTATTTGTACAGTAACTTTCCCCATAAATATAAACATAAACGAGTTTTTCTTACTGCTTATATACATAAATCTAACTGATAATTGGGATTTCCAGTAATAAAAATGTGTTTTTTTTATAGAACTTAGCGTAATTAATCAATAATTTATATAAAAAAGCTACTTTATGTCCATTTATGTTCATTTGTATTATTTTATATTTGTTAAATTATGTCCGTTTAAGTTTGTTTATTTATGTTCGTGAACTGTTCATATAGGTTTTAAACGAACGAACATAACCGAATAAGAACATGCCCATTTTCTTAATGAACGAACACGAACACAAAAATTTGTTCGATTATGTGTTTGTGTTCGTGTTCGGTTAAAGTTAAATGAACGAACATGAACGTGGCTCTGTTCGTGTTCGCTCGATTCATTTACAGGCCTAAGTTTATTAGAAGTCCACTCCTCCCACAAAAGATTGACTTTTTCACGCTTGAGCTAGCTCCTCCTATAAGTGGACTTGAAGAAATGGCTTATGTGGCAATCGGGGATTCGAGAAATGGTGGAGCTCTCCTCAAGTCTGCTTGTTAGAGGAGCGGACTCAAACTTGAAGAGTCACTAAAAGCATTCCCCCGGCCCATAACCAAAATATAATTTAAAAAATCACCCATAAACTAACTCGTTTATGCCAACTCCAACTTTTTTCCAAAGAATAACTTATGAGTAAACCTTTGAGAAAAGAAATGAGATCTTTGATTTTTTATGATCCAAAGAAAAAATCCTGAATAAACCTTTGGGAAAAGAAATGAGATCTTTGATTTTTAATGGTAATAATATTTACGCAACCTATCTTTGATTTGATTCTATGTGACCATTTTTTTGTATGATTCTATGCATTAAGATTCAGAAAATCGTATATAAAAACCGATTGATTGGTTAACAAAAAAAGTATGATAATGAGGATTATAATTAAAGTAGTAAAGATATTATATGAATGCAAGTGTGATGATGGAATGATTGATGCCTACAATAAGCTAGCACAGTGCATCCACTTGCTAGAGCAAGTTGCTAACACTGTAAAGTATTATGATCATGATGTAATAATTAAGGTGCGAAAACCGTATAAACTATAAAGATTCACATGCAGCTTTGGTTGTTAAAAGATTGTTGCCGAAAGCTCGTCCTAAACAAATACAACGTAATAATGTGGGTACCGAATCTGGTTAAGCTTCCACCAACATCGTACTAGTCAGTGGCGAAGCTTGAGATTTTCGACTAGGGGTCGAAAACGTATATACCTAAAAGAATATAAAACCGAGGGGTTGAAAACGTATATACCTAAAAAAATTTATACGTAAACTACATACTGGACACTACTGAGCGAAAAGTTCGAGGGGTCGGACGCCCCCCTCTCCCCCTCCGCCCCTAGAAAGCTATGCCCCTGGTACTAGTGGATGGTTAATTATCCTCTTTAATGGCTAGATGGGCCTATATTGATTTAATTGAAGAACTATTAACAATGAAATGTATGCATGAGCAAAACGGTCCAAATCGGCTGAACAAGTGGCCTGAACTGCGACCCTCTTGTGCTTAAAATATGGTTCGGTTGTCAGTTTCTGGTTTCTGGTTCCTCGGTTTTTGGTCTGGTCCAATCCAAAAGCGAGTCAATCTTATCATCTCTCTGGATTATGATTTTCGACCAAATTAGGTTATACTTCATGATATGGGCATTGAGGAACCCTTGAACTCCTTTAACGTGACGAAAAAAAATACTAAAGTCATACGTTGTCTTGTTCACCAAGGTATGGTGAATTTTACAAGCTTTTATAAAAATAGATATGGATCTGACTCGTTTATCAAATAAATATTGATCTGACTCGTTTTTCTAAGGTTCAACACAACACAAAACAAAACAATACAAAATAAAACGTCAATGGAAAGGTAATGTTTAAAGGACGTGGACAAAGACATTTAACCCTCTGTTAAGTTTGCATTTATAAAAGTAGTTACTTAGCATACCAAGGTCAACACGATTAAAAATGTTGATCACTCTCCAAATGTCGTCGTAAAAAAAATGAGAAAATTGGTCTAGAATTAGGCGATGATAACCTACCAATTGTCGAGTTAACATTGTGCTAACCTAGACGACAAATCCAACTTTCATCAAACATATGTTATGTAGCACCTGTCACTCGTACAATCAATATTATTTGTTTTGCCTATGAGAAGTTTATAGATTTGTCTTTTTTTATAACCAAAGTGGAAAATGCTCAGAATATCACCCATCTTAGATGCTACCAAAAAGTGTGAAATTCTCCTCTCGTCCACAACCTATCAACTATCCACTTGAAAATCGATTGTTTAAGACGACTGAACATGCATTCTGATCAGGCGAAAAAGAAAAGAAAAAAATAAGACACTCGTGCATAGAGGTGCACAAACCGGTTAATTTTAATAACCGGTTCGGTTAACCAGTTATACCGGTTAATTTGACTTTTTGACTTTAACCGGTTAATGCTTTAACCGGTTATTACTTTAACCGGTTATTTTTTTAACTGGTCCGGTTAATTACTTTAACCGGTTCGGTTAATTAACCGGATATTTTCGGTTAACCGGTTTTTTTGCCTTTTTTTTGAATTTTTCGGTTATTTTTTCGGTTAACCAGTCTATCGGTTAAAAAACTGGTTTAAAAAAAACCGGTTATTATACTAAACACTTATAACCGGTTACTAACCTATGGTTAAAAATAACCACTAACCGGTTATTCCTAAATCGGTTATTAACCGGTTATTTTGTGCACCTCTACTCGTGCAGCCCATGAATGACTGCCTGGCCCAAATCACCGGGTCGATGCGTAGTGGGCCTCGTTTTAATCCCACGCACAACCCAATTCCTTTTATTATAATTGGCTGAAAAAGAAATGAGCCAACTATATGTATAGGGTAATTAGGGTTGATCAAATGAACTAAGTTGTTAAAACAACTAATTAAGTTATCTTCAGATATTAGAGGAGGATTCTATATGTTAATACTTTTGGACTTAAAATGGAATTTATATAGTGTCAATAGTAACATGTGGGTGTGGTGTGTGTTTGTACCATATGCTTATTTCTTTGTTTGTCATTACTGGGCTGTATGTTTGGCTTATTCTGTTGTAATTTGGTTTGGCATTTAATGTGGGATTTTGTGTTGAGGAGATTCATTTTGAAGTGTTACTTTTGCCGGATGGCCTAAGGGTGGAAGGGGTGCATGCCTAATGAGATGGGCCAAACTTTTTACCCACCTAATCATATTGTGTCGTGTCATGTCATTACCCCTCTCATTCTTCCCTCTTGCCTACGAATTCAAACACTTGTTCACTTGTTCTGCCTACGAATTCACTTGTTCTGTATTTAGACATCCTTTCAATTCACTTGTTTTGTATACATTCATTTCCTCTGTATCAAACACAATATTGTTAAAATGTCATCATTTTGGGACGAGAATTATTTCTTTAATCACTATTATAATGACGCATGGGGAGTAAATGATGCTAATGAGGATGAGAAGGTTGTGTCTGGTGTCCCTGTTGATCAAAAAATACAGTTGCCAGACTTGAACGAGACTCCAACTCCACCTGTTGATGAACCATATTACCCGGCGCATCAAGTGTATCCGGATTACGGATACGGGTATGAATCTCCGTACGTGCAACATGGTAATCTGGATGGATACGTAGGATACGGTGCTAAGAATGCACCTGTTGATGAACCATATTACCCGACGTAGCAATCGTATCCGGGTTACGGATACAGGGGTGAAGGTGGATACGGAGGATACAAGGATACGGTGCATACGGGGGGTGAAGGTGGATACGGTAGATACGGAGGATATGGTGGATACGGTTATGAGCCTCGTAACACACCACTGTATGATGATTATGAACCATCTACCCCGGGTAATCTATTTCAGATACAGGAGGTATCACATTAATATGTGTATTATTCTTATAATAATTAGGCAAATTGGAAATAAATAATCCCAACTCATTTAATCACCAATAATAATCCGAACTATTCACTTTTGTTTGTAAAATACTCCCACGTTAAAAAAAACACTAACTAGGTTAAAATATTGCTGATGTGGCTTAACATGTGTGGACTGACGTGGCTGGTTAACATCCTACCTGTGTATAAAATGATTATCAGCCTCATTTGCACACACAATCGACTGAATTTTCCCAATTTGTAGAATTAGGGTTTTGAAGGAGAGTGCGATTGTGTGTGCAAATGAGGCTGATAATCATTTTATACACGGGTAAGATGTTAACCAGCCACGTCAGTCCACACATGTTAAGCCACATCAGCAATAATTTAACTTAGTTAGTGTTTTTTTAACGTGGGAGTATTTTACAAACAAAAGTGAATAGTTCGGATTATTATTAGTGATTAAATGAGTTGGGATTATTATTGGCCAATAACGGTGAGTTGGGATTATTTAATTCCAATTTGCCTAATAATTATTATTATTGTTAAAATTATATTGTTATTGTTACAATATTATTGTTAAAATTATATTGTTATTGTTATTGTTAATATTTGTATTTTTGTTATAATTCTTAATATTATAATAATTATTATTGTTGTTAAAATTATGATAATTATTATTATTGTTAAAATTATATAACTATTGTCAATATTATAATAATTATTATTATTATTATTGTTAAAATCATTATAATTATTATTATTGTTGAAATTATTATAATTATTATTATTGTTAAAATTATATAACTATTGCCATATAATAATAATAATAATAATAATAATTATTGTTATTATTATCATTATTATAATTATTATTGTTGTTGTTGTTATTGTTATTTTTTTTATTATTACTATTATTATTATTATTGTTATTCTTGTTGTTGTTGTTAATTATATAATTATTATCGATATTATAATTATTATTATTGTTAAAATTATATAACTATTGTCAATATTATAACTATTATTATTATTATTGTTAAAATTATATAACGATTGTCAATATTATAATTATTGTTATTATTATTATTATTGTTATTATTATTGTTAAAATTATAACTATTATTATTATAGTTAAAATTATATAATTACTGTTAATATTATAATTATTATAATTATTATTATTATTGTTATTATTATTATTATTGTTATTGTTAAAATTATATAACTATTGTCAATATTATTATTCTTATTGTTGTTGTTATTATCGTTATCGTTATCGTTATCGTTATCGTTATTGTTATTGTTAAAACTATATAACTATTGTCAATATTATAATTATTATTGTTGTTAAAATTATTAGAATTATTATTATTGTTAAAGTTATAACTATTATTATTATAGTTAAAATTATATTATTATTGTTAATATTATAATTATTATTATAATTATTTTTATTATTGTTAATATTCGTATTGTTGTTAAAATACGTATTATTGTTAATTAATTAATAACATTATTATTGTTAATAATGTAACTGTTTTTTAGCGTTTCATGTCTCTAACTGATTTGAAGAATTGGATACAAGCAACGGGAAAGGAGAATGGTTACGTAATTGTTACCTGCCGATCGAAAAATATTGGTGGTAGTACGGGGATGGTATGGCTTGTGTGCGACCGTAGTGGTGAGCACCGTAGTAAAGCAACAGTTAGGAAAGCTGGTAGCAAAAAAATTGGTTGCCCATTTTCATTACTCGCTATCCAGGATGTGATGAATGACACGTGGGAGTTAAAAGTGGACAACACGAACCATAACCACGAACCTACGACGAGTCTGTTGGGCCACGCTTTTGTGCGAACATTTACTGAAGTCGAATACAAGCTAGTGGGGCAGCTAACTACTCAAAACATGGAGCCACGTAACATATTTAAAACCCTAAAAAAGCAGTTTCCCGACAGCCTGCATGTTCAGAAAGACGTGCAAAATGCGGTACAAAAAATTAGAGCATACGAAAGTGTACTGTTTTTGCTCGTAAGTGTTTTATGCTCACAATAATAAGTTTCTGAACTCTGTTATTGTTGTAGATCAAGCATACGAAATTAAATTTGATATTTTTTGGTTAATTTGATGAGATTTGTTTTTGATTAACTGTAACCATTAGAATAGTAGATATTTGTTTACAAAGAATTGATAAATCATGTTTTCGAGTTTCGTAAGCAGATTCGTTTTCTGATTTACTTTTTTATCTTCGGAGTATATTGCTTTTGATCGTAAGTGTTTTATGCTCGCTGTATCTTCAAATCTGTTGTTTAAGTAACGGTAGTCATATTGAGGCTTAATTGATTCGAATTCGATCGTTTTTATGAGCATTTTGATTTCAAAACTAGGTCACTTGAAGGAAAATAACAGGATACGCTGGTACTGATTTATTGTTGTTATTTACTTTTCTGCTTAATGAAATTATCATATTTATTTATACTTCTGCTGCACACGGGTTGGTACAGTACTTCGCCTCCGTGCATCATCGACAGGAGCGCGGAAAGTCATACGGCGGCGCCTACGTCACTAGGATAGCCCTTTCGTTGGGCTATCACCCGGAGACTGACCACCCGCGTGTAGGCCCGGCGATACAGCCGAAGCGGATGGGGATGAACACGATATCGGGAATGCACGTTACCAAAAAATTTCCATGCGGGAAGCGGTTTAAGGGTGCGGACGGCCTGCCTTACGTGCTTACACAGCTGCGGGCACAGTTCGAGCTGGTAAATCCCCCGCGCGATCCGGAGGTGCCGGAGGAGCATGAGCCGGACATGGTCATTCCGGAGCCACCACAGCCGCTTGGACCACCCGGGGCGCCTTAGTTCCCACGACATGTTGGGCCCGGTCCTGCCCCATCATATCAGCGGCTACGTCGCGACGTTGACAGGCTGAACTATATGATGGAGTGGGTGGTTGCGGAGCTGCAGGAGCGCCGACTGCGTGACAGGTTACCTCCACGATCCTTCATTCTGGCTGCGGAATGGCATCAGCAGCATGAGCAGGAGGAGCAGCAAGATCCACTGCCATAATATTTTATCATTTTGTTATGTATGTACAAACTTTTGCTGTATATATCAAACTTTTTGTTGTAAACGGTGTAACATATTCGAACAGTACCCGGGTATTTCAAATTATTTAACGTTATAATATTTTAACATTATAGTATTCGAACCGCACACTTAAAAATAACTAACGGTATAATATTTAAATGTTTATAGTATTCGAACGACACTAGACTTGGTATAATAATTTATTTGTAAATTACAAAAATCGTCCTTTATGTTGACACTAGATTGCAAAGTGTGTCATTTGTCTTCAAAAAGTACAAAAAACGTACTCGATGTTTGCAAACCCTTACACGTTATGTCCTTTAACCCTAACTCAGTTAATTTTAAACGTTAAAATGTGTCATGTGCAAGGCACATGAGGGCAATATGGTCCTTTTACCCTTTTATTTTATTTTAAACTTATATCTTAAATAAACAAAAATATAATAATATATATAAATCCTAAAACCTATTTCTTTTCCAAAAAGTCAGAACCTCTTTCTTTCTCCAAAATGTCAGTATCTCTAAGGGTGGAGGGTATAGTCAATCACCCTAGGGTGTTTGAGTGAAATCCTACCCAATAATATTATGTTATGTCAACTCCCCATTCTACTCCCCATTTTACACTCAATCACTAGGTATGGTCAAACAACCCTCAATTAAAAAAAAAAAAAAAAAAAAACCTTGATTGGTCTCTCCTCTCTCCTCTCTTCTCAACACAATCGGTCACTACACACTGAATTCCCCACCCTCTCTCCAACTCAAACACCCAACTCAATCAAGTGGGGGTGGTCACCGATCGGTGACCCCCACTCACCGCACATGTCACCGCACTCTATACCCCGTACCCTAACTCTCTTTATCTTCTTCTCCGGTGAAGCACAACCAGAAGCACCACCTTCCACCATTTAGTCTTCTTCTCATATAGCACCTCCCTCCACAATGGTCTTATTCTCCGGTGAAGCACCACCCCCACCATCTGAATCCCTACCACTGCCACCATTTGGGGCAACCGACATAGGGTTTCAGATCTGAACTCAGCATCCAAGATCTGAGCCAGATTTGGTCGGTATCTTAGGTCGGTTGTATCTCGCATGTGGCGGCGGTGGTCACAGGAGGTGGTGAGATTGTCGATCTGAACTCAGCGTCCAAGGTGTACAAGTTGTTGAATATCAATTGCAGTTGAATATACAAGCTGTTGAATATAAATTTTCGTAAAATTGTTGTTGATTGGGACTGTATAAGTTGTTGAAAATATAACAAACCTCCAATCTTGATTCAAGATAACAAACCCACAATTAAAACGCAACAAAAATCGTCATCCCCACAGATCAAATTTCGTCCAATATGGTGGTGTGTGTTGTTGCTTGGGTTTTAATCCGGCAGGTGGTTGTGGTGGCAGGTGGGTGGTGGCGGCAGTGGTTTCAGGTGGAGTGGTGGTGTTGATGGTTGCAGGTGGGTGGTCGAGTGGTGGTGGTGGTGACAAATTTAGGTGGTTCGTTTGATTAGTGGTGGTGGTGGTGTGCGGAGTGTGGAGGTGGTGGCTTGGGATTCATAGTCGCCGGAGGTTGTTGGTAGTGGTGACCGGAGATCTGTGGCCGGAGAGGATAGAAAGTGTAAGTGTATTCGTGTTTAGAGTGAGAGAGTTAATTGTTTTATATAAATAAATGGTAAAATGACCAAAATACCCTTATGTGAGGTCCACTTGGTCAGATTTAACCATGAAAAATAACTGAGTTAGGGTTAAAGGACATAACTTGTAAGGGTTTGTAAACATCAAGTACGTTTTTTTGTAATTTTTGAAGACAAAGGACACACTTTGCAATCTGGTATCAAGATAAAGGACGAGTATTGTAATTTACTCTATTATATATTTGAACCGTATATACGCTTTTCAAAAAAAATTAACGTCATACGTTTTTCGACGACGCCGACTAAATAAATTAACGACGACATCGACTAAATAATAAAAACATTATACATTTTTAACTCGTTGTCTATTTTACGCGAGTTAACGATGTAACCGGGTGAGAATTTATACCACAAATATGCCAAATGACAAAACAAAATTCTGAAAGGTTATATACGCTGCGTATAGCTCTATACGCAGCGTATATAAACTTTGTAAAAATCTGATGGTTCAAACCCACCAAAATGAAAGTCTAATGGTTTATATATGCTGCGTATAGAGCTATACGCAGCGTATATAAACCCTTGTTTTCTGTGCAATGATTGCTGATCAGGCTCTTAAACACAAGCAAACTATACACATCGTATAAAGGTAACCCTATACGCTGCATATAGAGCTATACGATGCGTAGGTAAAGACTGTTTGAACTAGGGTTTACTAGGGTTTTGTATGCATATAGGCACATTAGTGTGCAAATATGCACACCCTTTAAAATTTGATGCACCATAGTCATGTTATGTACCTCCTTTTCTCTTTGTGCTGGGCTATTAAGTTGAAGCTATATGGTATTTGACCCAATTTAAACGACCAGGCATTCCTTTACTTATCGTATTTTATTATATTATTTATTATTTATTATTATTGCGTACTAATCCAACTACAAGTCTCAGCGTGATATACTTTACATTAGACAGGGTTGTGGACTTGTAGAGATAACCCCTAACTGATCTGGCCCATTAAGATTAGAGGTGACCCATGTCTCCTATATCATTATTAGGACAGAATACATGGAGCCAACACACTTTTTGTAGCTCTTAAAGGCGAGTTTTCTCCTTGCCACCATCTCACTCCTCTACTTTTCTCTCATTTTCTTCATTGCAGGTCTAAATTCAAGAGGAAGAATAAGATGTGATTCTCAGTATCTTAGAAAAAGTGGTTCAAATCACTCCGACAGTAATTCTGTGTTTAAGTTGTACTTGAATTCACTTGTGTGTCACTAGTTGGCTTATTTTGACTTAAGATTTATATAATTGATGAATATATTTTAATGCGAGGTTGGCTTATGTGATCACATATATTTTATTTAAAATCCATATATATATGGAGATGAGTTTGGAATACTAAATCAACTACCAATAACCAGTGGGCTATAAAGGGATCGCTTGCATCTCGTTGTGGCACCAGTGACATGTCACTTTCCGTGGCGGTATGATTTTTTTTTAACGGCCAACGAAACTTTTATTTATCACATTGCTAACAAGATGCTAGCAATAAAAGAAATCCGAGCATACAAGACAATCCGAAACATACAGTCCACAATAAAAAAAACAAACCAAGACTATCCCATTTTGGTCGTATCAAATCTCCCCCAAGAGTCCCAAATCATATCCGACATCTTCCCTCGGTTTGTGATCCATAGATAGCTCATAATCTTTATTTCCTCAAACACATTCCGCACGACAACCGGCTTTTGATTATTGAGTAGATCATTCCTTGCTTTCCAAAGACTCCAAAACATAATAAGCACAACTCCATAGAACGCCTTTCTTGCTCGGTCATTAGTTTTGGCCGTTTTATAGTAGAACAATAAATCCCGAACATGAAATGCAAAAAGATTAGGCACGCGGCACCACGAGAATACACACGGCCAAATCTCCAAGGCCACTGGGCACCCCGTAAACAAATGATCGACCGACTCATAATTAGTATCACAAAGGCAACATCTTACAGCATTGACTTGAATGTTCCTTCGTAGTAAGGCATCGGCAGTTGGAAGACGATCATAAAAAGCCCACCAAGCCACTATACCAACTTTTTTAGGGACCCAGTTGCACCACTCATACACAACCTCCGGAGCACTATGTGTCGCATCCAACATTCGCTGCTTGACTGCACTAACAGAGAAGCAACCAGGCCCTTCTGTTTTTGCAGCCCAAGAGTCTGGCCCAGGTGAAGTAGAGACGCCCGAAAGCAGCAGCTGCAAATCAGCCAGCTGCGCAAGCTCTTGTGCAGAAAAGTAAGCTCTTCGCCACTCCCAGGACAGCTGCGTCACCTGCAGCTCTGTCCTAATCCTATCCGAGACCAAACAGCACTTGTTTTTGTCCAGGTCGTACAACAAGGGAAACAAGTTTTGTAAGGTATCATCCCCTATCCACCAATCTAACCAGAAACAAATGTCATTGCCACTCTTTAAAGATGCTTTCATTAGTTTATGCGGTTCCAAATTATAGTTCCCCAATAACTTAGGAATACTAGCGATTTGTTTCCACGTACCGCCTAGGGACAGTTTTACCGGAATGCAATACCACCCTCTACTACTACCATGAATCGCCCAAACAACCTTTCTCCAAAGGCCGTTTTGGTTTGTTTTAAACCGCCACCACCATTTAGATAAAAGGCTCAAGTTTGATTCACGTAGAGCACCCAAGCCGACACCACCATATTTAGGCGGGGACACCACTTTTTCCCAAGCCATCCAACTTAATTTATCAATCTCAATAGTGCCACCCCAAAAAAAAATTCGCCTGATCCGTTCAAGAACCTCAATAACCTGCACTGGGGCCCTGAACAAGGAAAAATAATATAGAGGAAGCGAGCTAAATACCGACTTAAGCAAAGTGATGCGCCCCCCATAGGAAAGGCATTTTGACTTCCAAGAGGAGAGCCTTTTCTTGACTTTGTCTACTACTGGATCCCAGTTTTTCACCAGATTCATATTTGTGGCAATTGGAACTCCAAGGTGAGTGAAAGGAAAAGACCCGTGCGAACAGTGAATAGCCGAAGCTAACTCCTCCACCTCATTCTCTTCCACACCTACCCCATATACACAACTCTTCTTGGAGTAAATACGCAAGCCCGACACTAAATAAAATCCCCTTAAGAGTCGCCTCAGGTTCCTCGCATTAGCAATCGACCATTCCCCACAAAAGACAACGTCGTCTGCATACATAAAGTGTGAAATCAAAGGCCCACTACCACCCACTTGAATGCCATGAAAAACACCAAGTTGAGACGCTCTCTTCATAATCCGCGATAGTGCCTCCATAGATAGAATAAACAAAAATGGGGACAACGGATCCCCTTGTCGAAGACCCCGTTGGCACATAAATTCTATCGTTGGAGACCCATTTACTAAGACAGATGCACGAGAATTCCGGACTAAAGACATGATCCAACCGCACCACTTAGAAGAAAAATTCATTTGAACTAAAATGTCTTCTAAAAAATCCCATCTTACCGAATCATATGCCTTCTCAATATCGACTTTTTGAAAAAAGCCTTTAAGTTTCGCCTTCTTCAACCATGCAATCGTCTCGTTCAAAATTAGAGGCCCATCCAGAATATTACGGTCACTAATGAACGCGGTTTGCTCTTCCGAAACAAGTCGGTTCATCACCCTCTTCAGCCTAAGTACCAAGACTTTCGAAAGCACTTTATTTAACACACCCACCAAGCTAATAGGCCGATAATCCGCAAGAGTAGCCTGGTCACGCCCCTTCGGTATTAATGCTATAAATGCTGAGAAGCACCCTTCACGAATAAAACCATTCTCGTAGAACTCCTCAAATAACTTCAGAAATTCAAGCTTCAATATAGCCAAAAACTTGCGTATGAAGCTAAAATTGAAACCATCAGGTCCCGGTGCTTTCTCGCCATCACAATCAAACACGGCAGCGATAATCTCTTCTATGGTAAACGGAACATCCAAGAACTGAATCTCCTCAGAAGAAAGCCGCGGGATATCTGGACAAATGAAACAAGGCTTTGGACCTGCATCAAAACTGAACTTGTTAATGAAAAAAGAGGCGATTTTATCTTTCACCACATTAGGCTCATCATGCCAGACCCCCTCACAACGGACCCCATGGATCCTGTTAGAACCTGTATTCATTTTAACAACTCCGTGAAAATATTTAGAGTTTTCATCTCCATCAAGAGCCCACCGCGTTCTGGACTTTTGTTGCACGTCCAACGCCCTTAACCTCTCTTCATCCGCCACATTTTTCCTTGCAATTACCCGAGCCTCTAATTCGTCTTCTGAAAGTACCCTATCGTCCGCAATCTTTTCTAACTCAACAACCCATTTCTTATTCTGCTCATACTTTTCAAATCTACGTCTTCGGTCCGCGTCCACCCATAGCTTAATTATGCCTTTCAACCATTTAAGTTTCGCCGCCAAAACGAAGTCTGCCGAACCATCAAAAGTAAAGTTGTTAGCAATAGAATTAACGTAATCCACAAAACCTGGTGATTGTAACCAAGAGTTGTAGAAACGGAACAGAATATGCCCATAATCCGAACTCCTCAATGAAAGCAAAATCTGCCAGTGATCAGAAAGATGTCTAGAGAGAGCAGTCAACACCGCATTCGGCCATTTAGACAAGAACTCGGTACAAACCAACCCCCTATCCAATTTACTCAATTTCTCCCCATTACTCGACATGTAGGTGTACTTATGACCACACATATTATACTCGAAAAAATCCGCCTCTTCAATAAAAGCATTAAAATGCATCGCATTTAAAGCAATAAATTCCGAGTTTACTCTTTCATCGATACCCCGCACCTCATTAAAGTCACCCAAGAATAACCACATGTCATTCAATGATCGTCTATACAATAACAACTCGTTCCAGAAAGTTCGTCTTTCCCCTGCATCATTTGGGGCGTGCACATTGGCAATATTTACATGAAGTCCCAAATTTACCATAACACCTGAAACAATCAAGACATGGTGTGATCTAATAACTCCCGTCTGTCGAAATGTAGAGGGGTCCCACAAGCTAATGAGACCTCCTGCATTACCAACAGAATTAACACAGTCAAAAGACAAAGCCGAGCGACCCCAACACCTAGCCAGTAACCACTCCGGAGGGTCCGATAACTTTGATTCCTGTACAGCCATAAAATCTACACTATAGGTCGACTTTAATCCCTTAAGCCACCCATCCTTACCTTTACTCCTAATCCCACGGACATTCATAGAAAGGAAATTCATTAATTAACCCCAGAATCACATTCCGAAACAATCTCGTGTGCAACACAACCTTCAAAATTAGTAAGAGTGGCCCCAACCAAACTATTAACTTGGACTGTGGCCTCAACTTCATTGTTAATACTAACAGCCTCATGCATCAACTCATCCAAATTACCCGAAACTGGATTAGACGAACCTGTACTAGGAGCCGGAGGTTCCGGGGGCAAATCCTCCTGCACAGGAACTCCGATCGGCTGAGGCTGAGGCTCCTCTGCCGCCTCTACAAACCCATCAGCGACGTTTAAATCTGGAACAAAATAAATCTCCTCCTGTACATCTGGTGCTGAAGGTGCCTGGTTATTATCGATATCCTCAGGAGAATAATGAAAGACTAGTCTAGTTCTCTTCCTGCTTTTAAACCCCTCCGAACGGCCCAAATTAAAATCCATTGGACATAAAATACCAGGCCCAGTAGGTGTTGACAGCAAGTTTTGTTTCACATCCACAGGCCCAGAATCCGAATGCCCTTGCTAGCCTACTTCGTTTGAATCTTTACCGCCACAACCGTTTTCCTCAAAAATTGGAATGTCAACGTTGTCATTACTAGTTTCCATATTAACTTCCTGGATTATCGGATCTCCGTTATCACCGCCACCGTCATTTACTTCCGGCGACTCGTCCCGGATTTCCCCTTCCTCCAGCTCATCCACAACTCCGGTGGCCTCGATCTCTGCAAACTCAGGCACCCAAGACGATTGTTCCTCAACCACCCACACATTATACCCAGAACCTCTCCATCGAATAGCAACCTCTTCATCAATTCTTGACGGTAACCGAGTAAGAACATGAGAGAATCCCAGCGAGTTATCCACTGCAAGCCAAGAGAACTCAGACGGCCATACAACCTTCCCGAACAAATTACCAAACTTGTCATAGACCGCCCCGTCCCGAACAGCAATCGGCAATCCCATTATCTTCAACACCACAATACGCTCGAAAGGAAAGTCTTGGCCAATCCATGGAATGACAGACACAAAAGTATCCTTCCAAACATCCTCTTTGGATTTCAAAAAAGCGTCCATTTCTCCCCTATCCCGAAACGATATAAGAACTGACAAGCCTCCGACATAAGACACCGCAGCCTCTACAAACCCTGCTGCGGCCAACATTTTCTTTACCGAGTGCAACCGTCCAATGGAGTCCGCACGTCCAACAACAGCCCTACCGATACAATGTGTCGGATACACTGCTTCCCCATCATCAAGATACAGTGACTTCTTCGAACCAGAAGATCCACAATACACTGACGTAATCGGAGGAAAATCAGCATCCACAACATTCTTTTCTCTAGGCATCCAAACCTTTTTAACCGGCTCGTCATTAACATAAGGAATCTTCTTATGTGCACGATTAAACAATGCTAACGACACAGAAATCCGAGACTCCAAGATAGTAATATCGTTAAGATTCTGCAAAATCGGATAAGGATCCTTTATCTTTTGACAACGAACAAAACCGAAAACCTTCCCCTTTGAAGATCGTCTCCTTGGAACCCATGCATCAGTTACGTAGACAAAAGGACTGAACGCCTCTCGAAGCTTCATACCCGTAACCCTATCCGAGATATCCGTAACGTAGAAAGTAGTCCGAGTAGCCGGATCATCAGTATCGAATGATGACCGGTTGTTGCCGCCTCTGCGATTAGGGTTTCCCATATGTTTTAATAAAGAAATACATATTAGTTCACTACGTCTCTACTTTGTTATTTTATTATATGCTCGTATAAGAGCCTCTGGATCCATTTAAAGACGTATGGAGGCTTCCTAGTTCCTATGATACAGTCTGATTTAATTATTTTGTGGTCCGTTGGCGTAACGCCTTCTGATTTTGGGATGCATGCATTCACGAATCCTATTGATCATTTTAACATGAGATATGATATAGTACTGCCACCATGGGTGTGCAATTTGGATATTTTGATTTTAGGGTACGTAATATATATAAATAAGTAAATAACCATAACTCTTTGTTGCCTCAAGCGTGTTCAGAAACACGAACCGGTTGTTTTGAGGTTTTCGGATAACTTTTCTTGCTTTAGGATTCCATGGAAATGGGGATTTCTAGTCTTTAAACAATATTAATGTTGTACTGTTGTTCAAATTTTGTGATGGGGATTGAACTCAGACGTGCTGTTCCAACGTTTTTGGAGACCCTAAGCGAACTAAAAAGTGGAGGCCCTTTTGCAAAAGTATCATTTTCAATGTATTTAATAACAAAATCCTTCTCCTTTGCCTGGGTTTGAATGTGGAAGGCTTTCCTAGACAATTTTTATATGGGCTCCTTTAATTAAAAACTGGTTTAGTTTAGCTTTTATTTGGGTATAATACATACACAATGTACAAAACTTACTAATAATTGGAGGCCTAGAGTGGAAAGCCTAACGTGCTGGCCCTGAACTCAGATTAAAATACTAAATTCTATTACTAATGGTGCTCGTTTTCGAATTCTGTAAAATCCATGTTTTTTTTTATTTGTAGGACCGTAAAATCCATGTTTCTTTTTCACCAATGCTTACGTTTTTCATCAAGTTAAATCCAGCCCAAATCCTTTTCAATGCAGCCTAAATAGTACGGCCCATTTAATTTTGTTTCTCGTTCACAACAATATTTTAATTTTGGATCCAGCCCATTTAATTTGATCACACCATTTAATTGTAATCATGTTAGTTGAAAGACTAATCATCTAAATTTTCATATGATGCTTTTAAGGTTACAAAAATCAATCGATTTTAACTCCTTTTACTTTCAAACCTACAAAATATAGAAAAAGGAAATACCAATATTATTCATACAAATCAATCAATTTTACTACAAATAACACACAATATAGTGTATGTAACATGCATCGGTCAATGGGCCACTCCATCGAGAGCTTTCCTTACCTCCACATACCTAGTAGCACTCGAAATTTGTTTCGTTCACATGATGAACTGGGTCACTTCAATTAAGAAAATTATGCACCTTATAAAAATAATGTGGAGTTTTTGGCTCACCTCAAGTTAAATATTCAATGATTAAAACCATGCACTATGAGCACCAATAGGTTTTGTCATACAATGAACAACCACAGCTGAACACCTGGTGTACTTGAACTTTGTACCGGACTTGATCATGTGCCGAATCATAA
The DNA here is from genome assembly GCA_030545235.1 of Helianthus tuberosus. Classification (NCBI taxonomy): domain Eukaryota; kingdom Viridiplantae; phylum Streptophyta; class Magnoliopsida; order Asterales; family Asteraceae; genus Helianthus; species Helianthus tuberosus. Next base: position 48,177 of record JARYGA010018248.1, on the reverse strand, counting down.
GACATGTGACACACGGACACACACTGAACTTTCACATATCGAACAGGTGTTACATGCATTTGGCCACAAATTTGTATCACTTCTTGGACACAAGTATATAGACGTGTTATATACATTTGGACTCAGTTCCAAGTCGCTACCTCCGGGTAGAATGACATTCAAGTCTCTTGACAAGCTATCTTTGAACATTTGTTATACAAAAGCCTTAGATCTTGGGAACTTGTCTCTGAACTTGTGTTATTTACATTTAGGCTCATGCCCTAGTGACAACCTCCGAGTTGAATGGCGCCCAAGTCTCTTGATATTGGTGCTTATCTTTAGATATGTTTTACGCTTACAAGTCTTAGGGCTTGGATACCTATCAATAGTAAGTGTTATATACATCTGGTCACTACCTAGGCGAAACAACCAACAAGTCTCGAGGCTGGGGTAATCGTTTTCGACCAGGTATTACATGCATTTGGCCACACATCTTTATCACTGTCTTCAAGCAAAATGATTGTTAAGTTGCAAATCTTAAACACTCGTTTTATGTGCGACTACTACTTACAGATACAATAAGGTTGAAGCCTGTTCATGGACAAAAAGCTATTTCGAGATAAGCCTTGAATGTACGTCCCTAAGGGTGAAGGGAGTGGTGCGGTGAAGTCATCGGCAAACCGGTTTGCCGAGCGGCAACACCGGCGCCGACATGTTTTCCCGCGCGGCAAACATGTGAAATCGGCAACATCTCACCGATCGACAAAGAAGAGAGAGATGATGCCGGTGATGATTGGATGATGATGATTGATGCTGATCGACAAAGGTGCGGCGGCGATGGGCGGAGCCACGGCGGTGTTGGTGGCGGCGAGTGGCTGATGATGCTGATGATGATTGGATGATGCTGAAGATGGAGGTGGAACCGGTGGTGGTGGTGGCGAGTGGTGATGGTGGCGGTGGAGGTGACTGTGGTGGAACCGGTGGTGGTGGTGGCGAGTGGTGATGGAGGTGGATATACCAAAATTGAACTTACCAATGGAGGTGGATATAGCCGGAGGAGAAGGTCGGAGGCCGGAGGCGGAGCAGAAGGGAGGCCGGAGGAGAAGGGAGGCCGGCGTCGGACAGTCGGAGGCGGAGGAGAAGGGTGGCCGGACGTGATCTGTTTCTTTTGAGAATTGAGGGTTTCTTGATTATGGTGCTATGGAGAAAACAAAGAGTCGCTCTGTCATGCGTGAATGTGTCTGTTTCTTTTGAAAGGGTTTTAAAATACCAAGAATTTAAGGAAAAAAAAAAGCATACAGACAAAATGGTGATAAGGGTGGGTTGATTTTGAGGGTGGTGGTGGTGGTGGTGGAACCGGTGGTGGTGGTGGTGATGGGGTGTTTAAAGATTAAAAAATAAAAAATAAATAAAAAAAGTTTGTCACTTTCAAGTGTCTACACCACTGCCAACACTTTTCATCAAAGTTTAAACTCTTCACACTTGCTGACATGGCACACTCTAATTGGTCCATTTTAAAGTTTGCCACTTTCACCTGTTTAACCACTCCCTTCACCCTAACAGGAGCTTGTTACTCCAAAACAACAAGGCATGAAATACAACAACATTAATAGCGTTGGACGTCTTAGACCGACAGGTAACTTGCGACTAACATCGCATAGATGAGACTACATCATGCTTAACTAGGGGACTGTAGAGCGTCCCCCCATATTGGACTCGGTCCAACTTGGGTTTGCCCCCTAGTCATGTCACCTATTCCATACTATTAGGGGTGTTCAAAACCGGATATCTAAAATTCAGATATCCGAAATTTTTGGATATCAGATTTCACTATCTGAATCCGTATCCGAAATTCGGATATCCGATCGGATAGTGAATCGGATATTCGAAAATCCAACTTTTTATTTAATTTTCTTTATATTCGGAACCGGATATTTCGGATAGTGAATCGGATATCCGAAAATCCAACTTTTTATTTAATTTGTTTATATTCGGAACCGGATATTTCAGATAGTTTCGGATATCCGAATATAAGTTTCGGATATTTTTCCGATATTTCAGATATTTTCGGATATTTTTTGGATATTTCGGATACTTCGGATATTTTCCAATATTAAGATATCCGAAAAAAATAAAAATTAAATTTTTGGATATTTCAGATACTTCGGATATTTTCGGATATTCAGATATCTGAAAAAAATAAAAATTAAATTTTCGGATATTTCGGATACTTCGGATATTCAGATATCCGAAAAAAAATAAAAATTAAATTTTCGGATATTTCAGATATCCGAAATATACGAAAATTTTTAAAATCACTATCCGAATCCCCGAATTTCGGATATCCGAAATTTCGGATATTTTGGATTCGAATATCGGATTTTCGGATACGGATAAATTTAAACACCTTTAACTCTCATACACAGTACACTCCATATATATACGCATATGCATACATATATATTTGCACATCCATTATAGATCTGAGTTGACATAACCATTAAAGGTTGGTCTTTTAAGATTTAGCATCAAGGCTCATTCTAATGGTTTTTCTTGTGATGTTTACAACATTATTGCTGACTCGAGATAACAAAATTCGACTAAAACAAAGACCTAGACAATTCTAAACAGAAAGCATTTCACTCTCTTCATTGTTGCACCCACTGATCTATAAGGTACCCATTACGAAATGTCACTTTTTTACACTTCTATAAATCATGGTAAGGCTACTTATATAGTTTTTCTTACAATTATAATTTTGTAGAAAACTTTCAATAGAATGTTGTATGTGTTTATAAACAAACATAGAAAATAATTATTTTCTTACTTAAAAGTAGGGGTGTTCATTGGATCAGATTATTCGGATCGGATTATTTGGATTTGAAAATTTCAGGAACCTATCCAAAATCCGATCCGATCCAAATTGAAAATATTCTCATCCGATCTAAATCTATCCGAATTTAATTTGGATCGGATACAGATAAATCCGAATAATTTGAACAGATATCCAAATAATCCAAATTAATCCGAATAACAATTTTTTCAAGTTATTTTATTTTTCCCTAGTTTCTTGTTCCTAACATTTTATTAATATAGATTCGTAGTAACCATACAAAACCTAAAAAAATAGTATCAAAATACAAATACAAATACAAAGTTTAAACTTCAAAACAAAGTATGCATGATATAAATATAAATTAGTATTAACACACAAATAAAAAGCTCAAACTTCAAATCATATATTAAAGCTTATTCGGATATTCGAAAAAAATACAAATAATCCGAATATTTTTAAATCTGAAATCCGAATCCGATTCGAATATCCAAATCAGATTTTGGATCGCTTTTTTTTTCGGTTTCGGATTCGGTTTGGGTTTCGGTTTTGTTCGGATTTCGGATATTTTGAGCACCCCTACTTAAAAGTACCTAATGTTAGCATACAAATTAATTTCAAATAGAAAACAACGACATTGGGTGGGGGTTGGGTCTAATTGGCAAAGTTAATGGAGTTAAGGTGTTGCTACCCTTAAAATCAAGTACTTGAATTTCGCTAAAAACGGATTTAATGTAATTTAAGCCGTTTAGGAAAAAAAAAGAAAAAAAAACTAACACTTTTATAAGCAAGACGATAATATAAGGGAAAATAGCCAAGTATTGGTCAACTTTTCCAAAATAGCCAAGTCAAACGTCTTGTGGAGACGCCAGAAAAAGGGTCTAGCGTCTTGGCGGCTGACCAACCATACGCTGCCACGTGTCTGACACTAAGCTCAGACGTCTGGACGTCTTAGCTGAGACGTTTCAGACGGCTTGAGCCGTTTCCTGTATGGATGCACATTGCGTCAGACGGCTTAAGACGTTTCAGGCCGGCTTGAGCCATTTCACCCTCTTTAGCCGGCTTCAGCAGCTCAAGCCGGATTGCTATGTTTAAGACGTTTCATGTTTAAATTTTAGCCGTTTTGTACGATTTTAAGACGATTTTTACCAATAGAAGACGTTTTGTACAAATTTTAGACGTTTACCATTATTTAAAGGGATCCCTTATTTAAATACTGTACTTATGAAAAACTGTATTTAAAGTATAAATCTAAGAATTTTGTTTTTTAGTAATTATCTCACAACATGAGGGTCAAGTTTGTGGTTTATACTGGGGAGAAGTGAGATGTCATTAACGGAAACATTGAGTATGTTATTGATGGCAATTCAAGGAGACGTGGTTTAGAAATTGAAACAGATCATTCATATGATAGTTTTTTAAATTATGTTTCTAAGATGTGTGATACTCCAAATATTACACGCTTGTCATACCGGATGTCTACGTTTACTGCTCCAATCGATATAATTAATGATCGAGATGTTAGATTTTTTTTTATTTGGCGATGCAGAATCCTTTTGAATTATATAAATTATATGTTATTCAAGAGTCTGGTGTTGGTTCCTCTGGTTTTTCTTCTTTAAATAATTTCCAAACTCCAGATCTAAATATTTCAGTTAAAGAAAGTGTTGATGTTTTAAACGATGAGTGTCTTATTTTAGAAAATAATTTTGAAAAATCAACCACGTCTAACAACGAATCAGCTTCTTCATCTATAGTGTTTGAGGCCGGTCATATATTCAGTAACAAAGAAGAGATGAAGCTTGAGTTGGGAAAGAAATGTTTGTTAGAGCATTTCGAGTTTAAAGTTGATAGATCATCTAAGACACGGTATGAAGTGTCATGCATGGGTGATGGTTGTGAATGGCGATTTAAGGCATACGTTATTCCTGGTGGTAGTTTATTTTTTGTTAAACATATGAACGATAAACACACCTGTTCGAAGACGCAAACACACCCACATTTCCGTCAGGCTAACCCAAAGGTTTTGGGTCACTTTTTAAAGGAACAACTAAAAGACAGTGGTATGATATATCGAGCGAAAAAGATTGTCAAAGATTTTAGACAAAGGTTCGAGGTTGAGATAACAAACCTTCAAGCTTGGCGTGGTAAAAGCCATGCACTTGAACTTCTACAAGGAACAACCCGAGACTCTTTTGCCGAACTACCAATATACTGTTACAATTTGAAGCTTGCAAATCCTGGAAGCGTTACTCACATCTTGGTTGATGAGCAGAGTTGTTTTGAAATGGTTTTTGTTGCTTTAGGTGCTGCAGTAATTTACACCTTTTCTTTTGTACTTGCTCTTATTTTTTTAAAGTAACTTGGGTTTTGATCTTATTTTGTTATCATTAATTTTCAGATTCATAGCTTTATGTTTAATCTAAGACTGGTTGTTATCATTGACGCGGCACACCTAAAGGGTGAATTTAAAGGGACGTTGTTTTTAGCACTAGCCATGGATGGAAATAATCAGATTTTACCAATTGCTTATGGCATAGGAAACTCAAAGGATGGTGAATCTTGGACATGGTTTCTCTCAAAGCTTAGAGAGTGTGTTGGTGAAATAGCAGATATGGCGATCATTTCGGATAGGGCGAATTCTATACATGTAGGTGTTAGAAACGTGTTTACCACGGGTTGTGTTGTCGTCATTTAATGATGAATTTACGTTTGCCGTCGTCTAAAAAAAAGACTACGAGGCACTATGGTGGAAGACATGTAAATCTTATCGGATGTCTGACTTTAACGAGTCATTCAATGCTTTGTGTCTTGCCGTTCCTAGAATACGCCAGGTCTTAACAAATATTGGGTTTGGTAGATGGGCAAGAGCTCATTGTCCCGGCAATCGATACCACTGTATGACATATAATAGTGCGGAGTCTATTAACTCTTTGTCTATATTCTCGCGTAAGATGCCGATAACGCAACTTATCGAATTCTTCCGCGAGTCCGTACAAAAATGGTTTTATGACCGTCGACTGCAGGGCATGCAGGAGAGCCACACACTGACTCAGTGGGCACAGAAGAAAATTTTAAAGAAAATTGAAGGGTCTAGAACCTATACTGTTGCAGGCATCGGGGTAAAGACTTTTCTTGTTGAAGACGGTACGAAAAGGGGTTTAGTTGACTTTTTGAATCGTTCGTGCAGCTGTCGTGTCTTGCAAGTTTCTGGTCTACCTTGTGGGCATGTGATTGTTGTTTCAAGATTTTTGGGTGAAATTGACTGCAGTCATTATGCATTCTCGTGTTATTCAAACGAAGTATACAAAAAAAATATGAAGAATCGATTAATCCTCTGCCTCATAGGTCTGAATGGGTGATACCAGAAGGCCTTGGCAGAGTATTACCGCCGCATATTACAAAACGTCAATCTGGCCGTCCAAGAGAAAACACCTGAATCTTATCTCTTGGGGAAGAGCCCGTTCAGGTATATTATTCGCGGTGTCAAACATACGACCATAGTCGTAACGTTTGTTTAGATCCAATGCCATCACAGATTCGTTCACCAAAATCATCAGGGAAAGGAAAAGGGAAAGAGATAGAAACCCAAAGTCCAACGGATGACATTTATCCATCTTATAATAGCGTAGTTTTTTTATGTTTTAATTAGGAAAATCATGTAACAAATTCTCGTAACCGCTATAGTAATTAGTACTTTTAATTTATATAAGAATTAAATTTTACAATTCGTACGTCCAGCCTTCAAAAATTAGTTGGTGTGTAGCGCCCGGCGTAGAGTTCATCAACCATGTAGCGTCTATATCTGACACAAGTATCCTGTATGTTTACTTCGTTCCATGTCAATGAACGGTTGTAAACTAGATTTTCCACTAGCATACATATGATAACACCTGAGTTTCGCCCAATATGAGCTCCGTGGTCAAGCCACACAACATCCCCACAATACTCTAAGGCTTCTACACTATCTATCCCCGAGTGCTGCCAGTATGATATACGGCCCAGAAACCATACGAATGGAGATTCAAATTCTAAAAGAATTTGATGTATTGTCCTGTGTATGCAAAATCCTTCTCCGCAATTACTTAGGTTACAGTTATCGGGAAAATAAGCATTTATTTTAAGCGAACGCATATTTATTTTTAGAAGTAACCAGTGGTTTTCGTTGTGCGCTACGGGCATGAAAATCTGCAAAAAATGAAACGTAAATAAGCCCCGGAAAAGGTATTCTTTTTAGGGAATTTTTTTTTAAATTATAAGTTATTTAAAAAATCAATATTTTTTTATAAAATATAAAAATTTCTAATTTTTTTAAACAGAAAGTTTTTTTTATTTTTTAAAAAACGTACAACTCTATTTTTTTTAAAACGTACAACTCTATTTATAAAATTTTTTAAAGGTCTACAAATTTATAAAAAGCGTACACTCCGAATAAGCATATTTAACAACGTACCGTATCAACGTCCCAAAAGGGAGGAAATTTTTCTTTTGAACTGTCTGCATATTCGTAGGCCTCTCTTTTTTGTTCTACTATCATGTTAAAAAAGTAGGCGGGACTACTGTCCAACGATAATCCTTTGACGACATCGCCGTTGACTGTCTGTGAAGCTCCCGTTGATACATTAGCTTGTTACACCATGCATTGATATACTGAGAAAAATATGGTAAACGTTTGACTAAAAAATATAAAAACACTATCATTAACAGGAAAGGTATTTCGAAGGTACCGTTTCCTGAGTAAATCCGTTTCCACAAAATCCAAGTAATCCGCCCCACCATTCTTTTCCGAGAGGTGTTTTACCCATGTAGGTTGAGTAGCAAGTTGGAGTATCACCATCATAGTAAAACTCTAGAATATTTGGCGACCAATGTTCAAACCGATCATTTTGGTTTATCCAAATGGTGCGTTGCACGGAATGAGGAATGTTTGAGTAAGACATCCGGTGTGGCATTATTGACATAGTGAGGGCACATATATATACACATGTTCACAATAAATTATAATATAATATAATGAAGTTTTACCTACTTAATATGTCATCGAAACATATATAGAAATAACTATATATAATGAATTTCTGTTTTATAAAATATAAATTAATACAAATCATTGAATATATTCAATATCGTCCTCTTCTATCTCGTTGACTGTATCTTTAGGTATAATCGAGTTGTAGAAAAGTATCGCAAGATGACCCCTCATCCGTGTAGCCGTTATGCTTGTGTCTTCACCATCATTTAGTGGTTTTTTGTTAATCAACCGGTCCAGAAATATGCAAACCCAAACCCCACAGTCCCCTAATGGTCCCGACTGCTGTGGCACATCATTTGCATATATTATTTGAAACGGAAATTTTAACGGTAAAGGTTTGTTTTCATAATAACCATGCATACGAAGCCATTGGTCAAAAACAAAATTTATAAAACAAACCACTTCCATTCTTCCTTTTTCCAATTGTTGCATGCCCATCAAGCTACAAAAAAAGAGCATTTATAAATTTTTAAAGTCATACCTTTTGAGTGTGACAACTGGCACAAAACCGGTAATTTCCGTACAGTCTAATTAATATTAAATATCTGCAATTATGTGCTTAAATGTCAACATTGTCTGATTACATGTTATACATGTTAATTCATGCACGTTTTATACTTCAAATATTGCTTTATGCATTTCTTTAAGCGTTGGGTCTGAAAGACTAGTAAGCTCACCGGTAAGACACACTGTGTCAGAAGTTTTGCAGAAAACAATCAGACAATAGAATTAGGGCCTAGGAGTAGGTCCAACATCTAAAATACATTAAAATCCAAGTGTGGATACAAGGGTTAACATATAAACTTTCCGGAACCTAAACTGAGTTGCACTAAAAAGCACCCGAAACTTATCTAAAATGTTGAAATCAGCATAATTCAGCAACAATTCAGCTATAATCAGCTTTTAAGCACATTAATATCATATAGAATTTATGTCTTAATGCCCAAAATAACTTACAAAGTGTCGGGAATTAAAACTGCCATAAAAAGTTATTCATACTTAGTGAAACTGCGCAATTCAACACTTTAACGAACCGTAACATACCGAACAACCCGACAATAACTGGGACATCAAAATTTGACTAGAAGTAATGTTTTTATGATATTAAACTAGTATTGATGATAGAACACCTTAAAAATCATAAAAACCCCTAAACACGCTTAAACATACTTAAACCTTATCATTTGCACTCTAAACCTTCAACTTCCAAAATTTTACATTTTACCCCCGCCCCCACCAAATCCGGCCCCTATGGGTCCCACATAAAGATTTTAGTTGATTTTATTTGATTATATTAGATTTTATGTTGGGGAATATTCTAGTGAATATGCCATGAAAGATTTAGAAAATCTTATAAATCCTAAACTAATAACACACGTTCATTCACTTCATCTTCTCCCCATTTCTTCTTCCTTAGCTCACGGCTCAAGCACACACCCATACATCCATCTTTTTCAATCCAATTCCTAGCAATCTAAGGTGATCTAGAGGTGTATGGAGGCCATTTAGGAAGGTGTATGGTGCTAGAACTTGAAGGACCACCTTGTGGAGCTTTTAACCTCTCATTTTCTTCCTTGTTCATCATCCTCATTTTTGTGCCACTTCCCTAGCCATTAGAGCTAGTAGTAAGCTTCTTTATCACTAATTTATGTCATGTTTATGTTATGTACAAGTTTCACCATCTAAACAACTTAACTTCTAATGTTAAAAATGAAAAGATCTAACATATTCATGAAGAAAATAAGTGATTACATGAAATTTCAGAGTATGTATTTATGTTGTTGATATTATATCTTGAGTTTATGATTAGATCAAGTATGTTAAAGCTTAGATCTAACAAGTTTAAGCATGGATCTTGAAAGATCCATGGTTAAACTTGAAGATGAACATATGAAGCATTATGTGAAATGAAAAATGGATTTTTACACATAAACTTGTAATTATGAAGAATAAAGTGTGTGTAGAACTAATTTTTGAAACTAAAACTCATAAAAAGTTTGTTAGAAGTTTAACATAGAGCTTGTCTTGAAAGATCTAAAGATATTAAGCATGGATCTTGAAAGATCCATGGTTAAACATGATGTTAAAAATAATGATCTTTCTAATAAACATAAAAGTGGTTTTAGAACATGATTTACAAACTTTAAAGATGATTAAACTCATGGATGAGTTGGTTAATGAAATAAAGTTTCATAAAAAGTTTGTTAAAATACTCAAGAACACTTATTTTTGGAAAGATCATCTTATGTAAGGTGTAGATCTAAAAGAGTACACATTTTTAACAAGAAACAAGTTCACCATGATGTTTCATATGAAGAGATTTGTATATGTTGTTGGTGATTATTGTTGGAAAATTGTTTTGATGATTGAAAAGAAAATAAACACATGTTTTGAAACATGGGAAACCTCCATTTTTAGGGGAAGCTATGTCAAAATTTTTATAAAATTTTGACACTTAGAAAAATATAAGTTTTGGTGAAACTTATTCCATAAAAATATTTACCAAGTTCTCCCTAATTTTTGTGTAAATTTCAAGTTAAGAAATGATGATTTCTTCAAGATAAAAATTGATATTAAGTATGTATATTTTTAAGGAAAATATATATATTTATTGATCACCGAATTTTGTGCTAAGTGTATATTATGTGTACTATATGTAGTAGTGTATTAGTAACTTGAAAATACACTAAATACTCCCAATGAGTATGAGTACAAAATACACATACAAATACAGGAGAATACATGAGTATACAAGTGTACAAAAATTCTTCACAAGGAAGCACATGGAAAAATACAAGAAAATATATTTATGAAAATATATTTCTTAACATATTATTTAACTTGGACAAGTTATGAACTTAAAAATATATTTTTTGGACAAAAATATATAACCAATACCAAGTATTGGAATTTATACAAAATCGGGTGAATATCAAGAATAGCCATATATATATTAAAGCATGACCAAAATATATATGTTTCATGCAAGTCTTAAAAATATATTATTTTTAAGAAATATAATTCCGGAAAGTAATATAAATCAAAGTATGATTTTTGGTGAAAAATACAAAATACACAAGTATTTACATAAAATACAAATATACTTTTCTAAGAATACTTGTACAAAAATAATATTGAGAATATTATTTTACGAAATACTTATATTTATTTTTGGGAAAATAATATAAGTAACATACATGAAAAGTTAAAAATATAAATTATTTTTAACATCTATTACCTTGAAAAGGGACTACATGAGTGAATATATATTTGAGAAGTAAAATATATATTTACAAAAATACATTACATACATAAAGTGCAAAGGCATGACAAATGGGCAAGACCCGACAAACAAGGGTACAACATCATAAAGAATGAACATACAAAGAACATATACATAAACAAAAGATGGTGACTTGTACTTGTGTGATACAAGTCTAGTGACTGACATACATAGAACGCGTATAGGTCACGACGCTACAAAACCAACCGGTGAAGTTTACGACGCAGGATACGCAAAGTTGTGAGTTCATGTCCCCACTTTTAAACTTTTACTTGTTTTCTAAACTTGGGGAAAATACATGTGTTATGGTATGTTAAATACAAAACTAAGGAATGATACTATAGATCATGTGACTTATAGGGTGCCATAAGCACCATTAATCAACAATATACCTAAACCGCGGAACAAAAGGTTAGATCTAATGGGTTTCAGGCAGCCACACTCTGGGCCACGTGCTACCTGGAGTGCTTTTGTGTCTCTAGTCGTAAATCGACAGTCGTGGATCGAAAACTAAAAATGCCTATGGTTTGGATGCTTCCTATGTTGTTACACATGTTAGTGGCCTTGCAACCCACTAGCGATCTCGTATTCCTTACATTCACAATACTTAATTATAGATACGTTTTACACGTTACATACCATGTTTTCATACAAGTATAAAACATTCTATACAAAACTACATGAACTCACACCAACATTATGTTGACGATTTTCCAAAACTTACATGTATTTCAGGAAACAAGTTGGATCTTGGGCGCTGGTGTTGTTTTTCAAGATGTAAATTTCAAGTTTAGATGTCACCCACTTTTGTTTGTATCATAACTTGAGGGTTTTTGTTGAAACTTAAATGGCTCGTGTTTGTAACATTTTAATCTTATGAATGGATGAACATCTTGTTTTAAATCAAATAGTTGTTTATTATAATTGAATGCAATGATATTGAGCAAGTCACACATTATACGCTTCCGCAAAAGTCAGGGTGTGACAGTTTGGTATCAGAGCTTCGATTGTAGTGAACTAGGATTCATTCTCGAGTTTAGATTACAATCATTAGGACTCTCTCACGAAAACATTTTTACAAAAGGTTTTTCATTGCATTTATAAAAAGCGCCAAGATCCATGAATCCAACAATTTTCAAAGGAAAGAACAAACGAGAGTTATATGAGACATGTAGCATTTATTTGCTTGTGTATACTAAGTAACATTATTATATATTAATATATATGCATATATATGTACGGAATGATTATTGACGAGATACCTTCGACTTCAAATCCTATTATTGTTCTTGACCTGCGCAATGAGATTATCGACCTCGCGTACACTGCGGAGCTTATGGTTGATTACCAAATGAGGCCCCGAGCTTGATTCTGTAGAAAATGGTTGTTCTTCCCCCTTGAATGCGAAGGTGCCTGACTACGGCAGTGACGACGAGGCGGAGGAGGTAACCTTGGACAGCGACCTTATCAGTGAGACGAGACCCCGGCGGCTTTTACGAAGCGAGATTGATGACACTCCCGTCCAATCAAGGAAGATGAAGTACTCATCTTGAAGGTGCCCCTCCAACTTCCAGGAATTCCCCTTATTCCTATTACATCTAAAGCATTGTGCCTATGTGCGCGTAGCGATAACAAATGATGGCGCGTGGACCACCATAATGGTCCTTTCCATGTCGGAGGTATAAAGACAGTAGTGTCCCCTCTGTGGTTGATCATCTACTTTGAAAGAGGGAAAGTTGGGGTGACCGTGTAAGACAATTTATTATTACGGGGGCCCACGTAATAACGACTTGCAGTGCATGGAAATCCTGGTGGACTCTGCAGGTCAAGCTAATGATCACCACCCATCCAAAATTTTCTAAGTGTTCACACCTTCATCTAGTACGGCAATACCTAGATAATTGCTATAGCACCTTACTAGCAGGAAACCTGTCTTTGCCTACTTCGTATCAGACACTTCTACCCATATTACAACACCGATGCACCCATCAGTACTTCCACCCTCATTATCCCGTGGTGCACCCCATCGTTTGGGTAGTGCATTCACACCCTGGAAACCACTTTACAGTTGCTGCAAGGCACAATTCGGTCCCGGGGAAGAAGTCATGTACCCTCACGACCTTATCTACGCGTTTTCACTATCACTTACCTCTATACATGGTAGAAATGCACAACCCCCCCCCCCCATCTCCTGTGAAGCATACCCGTTTATGTAAAACTAAAGACTATGGAAGAGTCAGAGACTCGAGGGATAAACAAGGAACAAGGTGAAAGGAAGACCTCACCGTATTTTTATAGCCCTGGATGACTTGCATCAATCGGAGTAAGGTGACTCCGAGGAGGTTTGCTACGCAAGACAACAACATCTACTCCAAAATAAATGTTTATTCTTGTCAATATGTTTCATACAAGAGAAGCACATGGAACCACAGCAAAGGAAACGCTGGCCGAGTCTAATCAGAACCTTTACCTGCAACAAGAGCGGAACCTGAAGCTCTGTGGAACCAACAAGTTGCTGAAGCAATCGTCCAATACAAATCAAACAACACTGAAAACAACGGCGAAATGAGAGGAAGTATACACATCCCAAGTAAAGCTCTAAAGCAAACAACAAACATAAGGAAACCGCTGTGACTAAGAAAGTCAAGGCATTCGTTGTCACAACCAAGATAGGTGATAAAAACTACCAAGGAGAACTACCAAAGTGTGATAGGTGTGGTTATTATCACACAGGTCTGTGCAGGACTCGTAGGTGTGAAATTGGGGCAAGACCGGGCATAGCAAGGAGGCATGCTGGTCTGGTATGAGACATGTGAATGGAATTTAGGGCAGTAATAGCAAAGGCAAAGGCCAAAAGTTGCTACGGATGTGGAAACAAAGGACACTATCGGAAGGATTGCCCGAAGAAAAGTTCAAGCTCTTGGGAGCATTTTCATGAAGGGAATACGCAAGGCACGCTAGGACCCGAACGTAGTTACGAGTACGTCCCTTATAAACCGACACATTGCATCCGTTCTATTTGATACCAGCGCCGACTTTGGTATTAAGTCTATGGAACTTAAGGATATACTTGGCTTAGGAACAAGTAAACTAGACTCCCCACATGCTATAGAGTTGGCAAATGGGAAATCAGTCGAAATGGATAAAGTTATTAAGGGTTGTATACTTGGACTTGGGGAAACGAAAATTCTCTATCAACCTTCTACCAGTTGCTTTAGTTAGTTTTGATGTGGTAGTCGTCATGGATTGGATATCCAAGAATAAGGCTGAAGTGGGTTGTCATGAGAAAGTCATTCGCCTTCCTCTTGCGGATGATGAAGCACTTATAGTACACGGCCTTCATGCAGTTGATGCGGGGACACTGGGCGCCAAAGGCGGTGGATTGTGACATCCCACATTGGTTATGAAGGCGCAGAAGTGCTTAAGGAAAGGATGTGTTGCATTCATGTCGCACGTTGTAGATAAGAAGGCTGGGGAGCCGAAACTAGAAGAAATTCCTGCGGTGAAGGAATCCCCTGAGTATTTTCCCGATGATTTTCCAGGACTACCTCCGCAACGACAAGTCGAATTCCATATTGACTTGGTTCCAGGGGCCGCTCCTGTGGCCAAGGCACCATATCGACTTATGCCATCCGAGATGCAAGAATTATCTACACAACTCCAGGAGTTGTTGGATAAAGGATTTATAAGGCCGAGCATCTCGCCTTGGGGAGCTCCAGTTTTGTTCGTAAAGAAGAAGGATGGAACCCTGTGGATGTGTTTCGATTATAGAGAACTGAATAAGCTCACTGTCAAGAATCGGTATCCGCTACCGAGGATTGACGACTTATTTGATCAGCTGCAAGGATCGAGTTACTACTCCAAGATCGACCTTCGATCTGGATATCATTAGTTAAGGATCCAAGAAGAGAGCATACCAAAGACTGCATTCAGAACGTGTTATGGGCATTACGAGTTCCTTGTGATGCCATTTGGATTGACTGTAACACCTCAAAAATTCATGTCCAGTAATATATCGACACGTGTCACTGACTTTAAACGTGTAAAGAATTTACTTTGAGGGACTAAAGTTGACGAACAAGGAATCTGTGTGTATAAAAGGATTCAGAGTGTCAACAATGAATAAATATACTTCACAATAGCCCCACATGATGTTTATACCCTTAAACAAATAAATCATGGATCATACAAAGCTAATTGTGAAAGAAAGTGAGGAGTTACAAACTACAGGGGTTAAATGCATCAACATGTTTAAAGTATACCTCTGAGTGACCTTTACAAACTACAGGGGTTAAATGAATCAACATGTTTAAACCATTCTTGTCATATAAGACTTATCACCAACTGATATAACCTATTAAATTAAGTAGTTTTACTGATTACTTCAGACCCGAATCTCAAAATTTTATTTAACCTCTTTTATAATCTTTAAATTGACAAAAATACCCCTACGGGGCTTAATTTGAGATTAAACTTGTTTTGGGCATAATGGAAGGTATCCTACTGATATCACAACATATTTAAAGCATATTAACTTAGGAAACATGTATATGACTCTTAGGGTTACCCGTTACGCATATTTCGCGTTCGGATCGGTTTATGTAACTAGTTTGCATAAAATGACCAAAACGGGTCAAACCTTATCATTTTTGCCTCAAAATCCAGAATGTGTTTAGTTTACCCATATTATACAAGTCTCCAAACTTGTCGGGTCTAAATCACATTCTATTCCGGTCTTCGCTTAATCATGCGTTTTGAACCGTGAACCTTTCCTTAAAACTAACCGGTCTAAGTTTCAACTTAAATAAGACCCGTTAGGAATCTAATAGGTTAATAAAACCTTCGTTCCAGATTAAGAGCCCTAGTAGAAGTACTTGGGCTTGCTGATTAGAATATATGGCTGAGTATAAATTGCATTGCTAGCTCATGTAAATACTTTTAACTTATTTTCCCTATACGGGCTTGGGATACGGTATTATAATAATACCGCTTGTTCGGGTATTGAATGTTTAATCGTATTGTGATTAAATTATTGAGGTAACCCATTTTAATCTGTATTGTTTGAAATAAAAGACTTTAGGGGTTAATGACCATGTCCCGGATATTCTTGGCATCAATATAATAAAATGGCCACGCCTTAAGCACGGGGTGTAGGCATACACCTGACAGTTGCATAAGGGAAACGATATCTCACTCTCTTGTGGGCCTATACTTGTGGCGTGTTTGTTAATCTTGACTCGGTTTCTACATCGGGCCCTGAACGTATAACGAACATGTAAATATGTATACAAGATTACTTTTATATAATTGTCCCAAGTTATAAAAGATATTTTTGTGCCTGGTGCATCTAAATCAATTTTCTTAAACTCTTTTTAAAATGAGCCGGTTAATTGTATTTACCAGTGTAAACTGACGTATTTTTCCAAAAAGGTTAAGTGACAGGTACTGAATGTAATTGGCTGGAAGCTCAGGGAATTAATAAGGAAGCTTGCAAGTTCTAGGCGTCTAAAGTCTGTTGAACAATGTTTATGTTTTAAGATCCGCCTGTGGATCCATCTTACAATCCGTTTGTAATAATTGATGTTACTTTTGAATCGGTTTATAATATATTTGTCTTTTGCTTCCGCTGTGCATTTTAAATTGTGTTGTTTGACTATGATGATATTGACTACGTCACGATACTCCCCACCGGGCCCACCAGTAATACGTGAAAATATCGGGGTGTGACAGGTTGGTATCAAAGCCAACGTTGAGTGAATTAAACACTAGCCTTTTGTGTTTAATCTCAATGACATAGTAGCACATTCCTTGACCTTCTGAGTCTAGACTTAACATAGGAATACTCTCAATCCTAATCTGTAAATTATTGCTTCCAAATTTTTATATATTGGATATGTCGCCAAGCGAAGAGGCTGTATTAGAAATTCTCCACATCCGGAGCCTTGAAATGCTGAGTTTCGTACCGCGGCTAGAATGAAACGAGCATCCAGGGAGAGAACATTCAGAAGTAAAGTGAAGAAGAAAACTCCTTTTGCTATAGATCGTTTCTTTAATAGTCCTTATAAGGACATATTTATCTTTCAGTCCCTTCGAGGACAACATTATTCCTTTCAAGTCCCGTCTAGGGCACATCTGTACTTTTATTTTTATAATGGAGTGATTAAATTTAAAATTTTCGTTCTAAACATGAAAAATAACATTCCTTTTATAAGATCTACCATTATAATAAAATGGCAAAATCTAAAAAGGGCATGACCTAGCCACGTGTCATTTTAAGACATGGCCAAGATAGTAGTTCCTCAATTAGATTCAGATCCTTGCTAACATCTCAATTTAGGATTGTTCTGCGTTAAATATTAAAAAGAATCTTAAAGGTAAAACCTAGCCTAAATGTCATTGCAGACATGGCCAATATGGTAAAACCTATCCAAAGGATTCGAAGCCTTGTTAACATCTGAAAGCATATTAACATGCTTGAAAAAATGTGATTCGATAAAATCACATAAGTCATTCTTAAATTGGGTTATTCTAAATTCCCTTAATTATATAATCATCCCTTAAGGATGAAGTGCCTACGGGCTATAATTAACGTCCTCTGAGACTAAAGACAGTCGTAGCCAACAACTCCCTGTCAAGAAAAGGTAATGAACTTTGATTCAAGCCTTAATGCCTCGATTCTATAAAATCTTGGCTTATAATTTTGTCCTTGTGACTTGGCTTTTTGTGCCATAATTATATTTTAATTAAATTTAGGATGATTATAATGAAAATCCTGAATAAAATAAATATCATTCCTTTTCTGCCAGTATAAATATTAAAAAGAATCTTAAAGGTGAAACCTAGCCTACATGTCAATTCAGACGTAGCCAAGATGGTGAAACCTATTCAAGAGATTCAGATCCTTGTTAACACCTAAGAACGTGTTAGCACTCCTGACAAATGTGATTCGAGAAAATCACAACATTCATCCTTATATTGGATTCTTCCAATTTTCTTATCTAGCCTAGTGATTTAGAAATCACAACTTAAATCATCAAATGAAGATGATCAAATTGTTAACACTTAAGAACGTGTTAGTACTTTTGACAAAAGTGATTCGAGAAAATCACGATAGTCATCCCTATATTGGAATTTTTCAAATTTCCTAATTTGGCTTAATGATCCAGAAATCATGGCTTATATCATCTTATAAGATGATTATACTATAAACATCCATCAGTGATGAAGTGCCTACGGGCTAAACTTGCTGCCCGATAAGACAACGACAGTGGTGGTCTTTGACCTCCTGTCTAAAAATGTTGGACCATGTCCAAGAATGATAGTCAGTACGATCTCGACTAATAGCATCTAAAAAGATGATCATATCATAAACATCCCTCAGGAGGGAAATGCCCACGGGCTATATCTATTGTCCTAAAAGACAAAAGACAGTTGTAGCCTTCGACTCTCTGTTAAGAAAAGTAACCAACTATGCTCAAACCTTAAATGCCTCGATCCCAAACGATCATGGCTTATAAATTCAAAAATGTCCTAGTGACAAGGCCTGTTGTGCCACTTTAATATCCTTAATGTTTTATATACTAGGATAAATTATAATAAAATACTAGTAAAATTAACAAATTAACCCATATTGTTTATATTACCATGGTTAATAAATCATCAAAAATGATAATTTCATAATAACCTCTGAATAAATCATTGTCAATGTTTATGTAGCAATCAAGCTACATGGCTGGATCAGATGAAGTTAACAGCCACTTGAAGGAGAACAATGATACTACCAGAATTAATATAACTGGTGCAGAACTGCAGGCATTAATAGATGATGTTGTTACTAGAGCTCTTGACAGACAATATAATGAATCAAGTGATACACACTCTAAGACTCTATCTGTGGCTCGTAGTAAGCCCCCTTCTAAATCACATGAGTCAAAGGAAGACGACGTTCATCACTCATCAAATCAGAGGAGTGTTCTGTCTAGACAGGTGGTGATTCATCAAGAGGCACCAGTTAAGACCTGCTCATATAAATATTTTGTCTCCTGCAAGCCCAGAGACTTTACAGGAGAAAAAGGGGCCATCGATTGCATGACATGGCTCGATGAGATAGACACCATTGTTGACATCAGTGGATGTGCAGAGCAAGACATTGTGAAGTTTGTTTCACAATCTTTTAAAGGAGAAGCTCTAGCTTGGTGGAGGTCACTGATCCAAGCTACGGGGAAGATCCCTTTGTACAACATGACTTGGGATCAGTTCGTTGCTCTTATCAAATAAAATTACTGTCCTCAACATGAAGTTGAGAAAATTGAGACTGAATTCTTGACATTAGTCATGGAGAACTTAGATTGTCAAGCATACCTTACAAGTTTCAATACCATGTCTCGATTGGTTCCTTACTTGATCACATCGGAACCAAAGCGAATAGCTCGCTTTATTGGGGGTCTAGCCCTAGAAATAAAGGCAAGTGTGAAAGCACCGAGACCTACTACATTCAGGCCAGCGGCAGATCTGTCGCTATCTCTCACACTCGATGTGGTCAGAAACAAGGCTGCCAAAGCCTCTGAAGATGGAAAGCGTAAAAGGGAGGATGAGAATTCTCATCGCTCCGATAGGGAGAAAAAGAGGAACTCTGAGGATATGAAGAGTTCCGGGTTTATGAAAGACAGCCAGCAGTCGGGTGAAAAGACCAGGTGCAAAACCTGTAGGAAATACCACCTCGGGAAATGCAGATTTGAATCTCAGCCTCTACCTTGTGGGATTTGCAAGTCTAAGGAACATAAAACCTTGGATTGCAAGAAGTTGAAAGACGCAACATGTTATGGTTGCAACGAGAAGGGGCATATCAAGACCAACTGCCCTAGGAATCAGAAGAAGCCTGAAGAGGCCAAGAAAACAAACGCATGAGTCTTCCAGATGAACACCCAGGAGGCAGTACAAGAATGATAACATCATAACAGGTACCATTCCTTATCAAGAAGTTTATGCAGAAATTTACTTAATGCTAGCACATATGATTCTATAATAAACGATAAATGTTGAGAACTGTTGTCCCGCCTGATTAGGACTCCGGTCATTTAATGCCAGGTAGAAATTGTCGATGATAATTTAGAAAATGCTCCAACAAATCTTAGATTGATATTTTTAGGAATCACTCTTTTCTGATATCCTTATGGCAAGCTTTCAAGCTATCCAAATCCATCAATATAATAAAGACATATGTGACATTTTGATCCCCTGTTATAAAGATAATGGATTAGGTCCAAACCTTAAATGCCATTGATGGTCTTTTGTGACCTAGGCTAAGTATAATTGATATATATTAAATAACATTCATTAAGAATATTAGTACTATGTTAGCATGTATGGTCTATTGATACCATGGTTAGTATATGTTAAGGCCATCAGTATGATGAATAGCAGTTGTTGGATTGCAACCAAGAAATTGATTCATTTGGTGATAGGAACCAAATCTTGAGTATGACAAACTCGGATAAGACATCAGTCAATCGCGCCATTTGATGATATGACTCATGCTAATGATACTACAATTGTAAACCTTAGAATGTCCAAGGATGTTCTTAAAACTATGATAAGACGCAGCTGTTGGAAAAGCTGTGAAGGAGATCGTGAAAAAGTTCAAAGAGCCGAATGCTACTTGCTCCAAATCCTTCATAAACTATAAGTATAGCAAACTTTTAAAATCTTTCATAAGAACCATAGATATTAAGTGTAAGGTAAAACTTACAGACAAAATCATAGGAACCATTTCTTATGTTCCTGTCAGAGATCTTCAGTCGTAAGTTCTAGTGTACCTTCTCTCCAGATGAAGTACGTCAGAATATGTAGTTGATATCTCTTGATCTCTATCGATTAAGAATACCGGACGGTATGACAAAAAGCGCCATATGAGGGTTGGTGTATCTTAATAAGCTCCATAGATTGCTTCCATGCCTGATCAGTATGGGGTTTAATGCATGGAACCACAAGATATTCCAATGATCATATGATACTAAAAGTCAACTAATGGTATTCGAAGAAGATATCCAAGATGGAATTGTCCAAGTAAAGGTCTTCGATCAAGGAATTCGTGGACTCGTAACGTAAATGTGTCACTTATTTGGCACAAGCAATGATAGATGAACTGGAGCCTGAGATATGGAAAATCTCTGTAACCTCCTTGTATCTTGATTATCTCCTCCTAGGACTACCCTGTCTACCTTTTGTAAGGTAAGTAGAGTTAAGATTTATATCCCAATTAAGGATGTATTATTATGAAATCTCCGAGACAGCTAGTACCATCATTGGAAGAATCGAAACCCTGATTAAGTAAGTTTTCAAATAAAGGATTTATATAGCCTAACTCATATTATGAGAATTCGGTATAGTTAATTAAGAAAGACGGTTCATCTTTCTTATACATTGATTGCCGCAACCCTATTTAGGCAACAATTAAGAATTTGCCATCAGCTGCCCAGGATCGTCGATTTGTTCGACTAACGGCAAGGATTAGCTATTCCTTAAAATTAGTTTTAAGCAGTGGTTGGAATAACCATCTCACCCTAAGATAAGATTTTCTATAATAGTTGTTATATAAGTATCAAGTCTACTCCTTTGGAGACCTTGCATAGATGGAATGTTAAACAGTTATTGTTTGACAAAAGATTGGTAAGTCCAATTATCAGAATTTGAAAGTTGCATTGGAAACAACGAATAAGATCATACAAATCCATAATCATCTGAAGGTTGCCAGTATTCGGCAGAAAATCAAGAATTAATGAAAGTAGCAACCCTCCTAAGTTCTTGTTAAGGAATAAGGTTCAACAAAAGATATCACCCAGGAAGGGTATGCCAATTTGTTAAATTAGCAGGCTAGTTAAGCTCTGAATATATAGAATCATTCGAAGGAAATCGAATATATCAAGATCAAATAGCTTATAAGCTAAAACCTATTTAAGGAGCTTGGCGGAGCTCGCAATGCATTAATACGCTAATGATTTAAGGATGTGTTTCACCAATAAGTCGAGAAGCATTATCACATGATGATATGCAGATTTATGATATGATGCGAAACCTGTATCGATTGAGGATCGACAGGTTAAGGAGCTCCAAAAAGGATACACGTACCTATTATAGAGGTCAACTTGGGAGCCTGGAAAGGCTCCAGATAGGCTATAGGAGTTAAGTCTACTATACGACAAAAAGTACTACCATTATTTTAGCAAATCTCGAGGTCAAGATTTCTTTTAAGGGGGTGAGGATGTAACACCTCGAAAATTCATGTCCAGTAATATATCGACACGTGTCACTGACTTTAAACGTGTAAAGAATTTACTTTGAGGGACTAAAGTTGATGAACAAGGAATCTGTGTGTATAAAAGGATTCAGAGTGTCAACAATGAATAAATATACTTCAAAATAGCCCCACATGATGTTTATACCCTTAAACGAATAAATCATGGATCATACGAAGCTAATTGTGAAAGAAAGTGAGGAGTTACAAACTACAAGGGTTAAATGCGTCAACATGTTTAAAGTATACCTCTGAGTGACCTTTTTGCAAACCCGAAGCTTTGTAATGATTAATTATGCTCACTAGAATAAGTGATTAAAATTTCACAAGGTTCCGATAAAGTATGAGAAAGTTATGAAAATATTCGTATACGAGGGGTTAAAAGCGTCAACGTTGAAATTTAAGAATTTTCGGTGATCGTATGAATAACCGGTGACTTAGCAAAGTTGGTTTATGAATTGGAGTCCTTAAAAGTCAAGTTTGGGGGTTACAAGTGCAAGAAACCATGTTAAAATCAAGTTTGGGAGGACCAGGGGCCAAATATGTCAACTTTTAACCGGTGACTTAGCCTGGTCCTTACAGACCGTATGGCTGGACCCTTATGGTCCGTAAGCCATGCCCAGTAACAGAAAAACTTCACAGCGGCCCGTTTCAGCCTGTTACACCACCTCAATTTACCAATTCTTGATTCTAGGGGCTTGTTTGATGGCCTAGGGACACTTGGAATGATCAGGAATCGTTCCATAGACTTGTATGTCATGATCTTGTGCAATCAAAGTTCCTATATAAGAGGTTCTTGATTTCAACATTGAGCACATTCACTTGATATCTTCACAACTTGGTTTCTGGAGGTTCTTGGAGCTCAAGCACCCTTCCTAGTGATCATTAGTCGAGCATAGGACCTTGGTAAGCATCATTACCTTCTTAAATTCAGTTTTGCTTAGATAATTAGTCTAACGTCAAACCGTCGTAATTAAGATTTGACTTCGTCATTAATCTTCAATTGTCCAGTCAAATTTCAAATTGAAAGTACCTATGAGTTGGTATTTATGTGGGCAATAAACCCTTAAAAGGGAACCCTCTGATTCCCGCTCTAACTAGGTCAATTGTCGGGTCAAAGTTTATTATAAAAAGTCAACAGGAACACAATTTTCGAATTAATGCATAATTAGCAATGTAGTAGGCGTGGAACCTGTTTTACCACTCATGTAACTTGGTAATCAATGCAAGAACATGTCTAACCATGTCCGACCCGATAATTTTCAGTTTAGGACCGATTCGGAACCGAAAGTCGCATAAATTGACCATTGCTTTGACTTTCAGTTCTGACCCATATTAGCATGAGTTAGAAATGCCTTAGAGCTTCATTAGGACCAGCTTGTATGATAGTATAACCCTCTGCGATTATACTACTTAACTCGTTGATCGTCCGATGTTTCCGTTAATTGCTTAATGTTGACCATAATGCCCTTTTGACCATAAAATGAGATTTTTGGAAATGTGAGAGGACAATAATATTTGTTACTGATTTATAAACATGTTCCTAAAATTTCACATCAGTTGGAGGTCTAGATTAGTAGTTATGCTCAATAGCGTAATTAGAAGGCCTTTTATTAATTAAACGACATAATTAGCGTAAAGCTTATCTAAACCAAATTTTTGACACCAAACCTTTTACCCACTGATGTAATATAATATTTTGGGATTTTTGAAGATTTTTATTTTATTTTTAACTGATCATAACATAGGGTTATTACCTTGATTCGGTAATTACCGATTATACCCTTTTCGTTATAAAATAAGTTTTACACGACATTTTGATACCAAACCTTTTGCTACTGATTTTATATGATAAATGAAGTAATTTGAACTTATAACTTGATCAGAAAACTCAGATTTCCTATTATAACCCGGAAATCGCTTTAAACGACTTTTTACGCGTATTAAACACATGGTATGGGTTAAAACCATTCTTGTCATATAAGAGTTATCACCAATTGATATAACCTATTAAATTAAGTAGTTTTACTGATTACTTCAAACCCGAATCTCAAAATTTTATTTAACCTCTTTTATAATCTTTAAAATGACCAAAATACCCCTACGGGGCTTAATTTGAGATTAAACTCGTTTTGGGCATAATGGAAGGTATCCTACTGATATCACAACATATTTAAAGCATATTAACTTGGGAAACATGTATATGACTCTTAGGGTTACCTGTTATGCATATTTCGCGTTCGGATCGGTTTATGTAACTAGTTTGCATAAAATGACCAAAACGGGTCAAACCTTATCATTTTTGCCTCAAAATCCAGAATGCGTTTAGTTTACCCATATTATAAAAGTCTCCAAACTTTTTGGGTCTAAATCACATTCTATTCCGGTCTTCGCTTAATCATGCGTTTTGAACCGTGAACCTTTCCTTAAAACTAACCGGTCTAAGTTTCAACTTAAATAAGACCCGTTAGGAATCTAATAGGTTAATAAAACCTTCGTTCCAGATTAAGAGCCCCAGTAGAAGTACCTGTGCTTGCTGATTAGAATATACGGCTGAGTATAAATTGCATTGCTAGCTCAGGTAAATACTTTTAACTTATTTTCCCTATACGGGCTTGGAATACGGTATTATAATAATACCGCTTGGTCGGGTATTGAATGTTTAATCGTATTATGATTAAATTATTGAGGTAACCCGTTTTAATCTGTATTGTTTGAAATAAAAGCCTTTAGGGGTTAATGACCATGTCCCGGATATCCTTGGCATCAATATAATAAAATGGCCACGCCTTAAGCACGGGGTGTAGGCATACACCTGACAGTTGCATAAGGAAAACGGTATCTCACTCTCTTGTGGGCCTATACTTGTGGCGTGTCTGTTAATCTTGACTCGGTTTCTACATCGGGCCCTAAACGTATAACGAACATGTAAATCTGTATACAAGATTACTTTTATATAATTGTCCCAAGTTATAAAAGATATTTTTGTGCCTGGTGCATCTAAATCAATTTTCTTAAACTCTTTTTAAAATGAGTCGGTTAATTGTATTTATCAGTGTAAACTGACGTATTTTTCCAAAAAGGTTAAGTGACAGGTACTGAACATAATTGGCTGGAAGCTCAGGGCGTTAATAAGGAATCTTGCAAGTTCTAGGTGTCTAAAGTCTGTTGAAAAATGTTTATGTTTTAAGATCCGTCTGTGGATCCATCTTACAATCCGTTTGTAATAATTGATGTTACTTTTGAATCGGTTTGTAATATATTTATCTTTTGCTTCTGCTGTGCATTTTAAATTGTGTTGTTTGACTATGATGATATCAACTACGTCACGATACTCCCCACCGGGCCCACCGGTAATACGTGAAAATATCGGGGTGTGACATTGACGAACGCGCCCGCAGTATTTACAGATCTGATGAATCGTGTCTGCAAACCATATCTCGATAAATTCGTGATTGTATTTATCGATGATATTCTGATTTATTCGCGAATGAAAGAGGTGCACGAGCAACACCTCAGGACCATTTTGGAACTACTAAAGAAAGAGAAACTTTATGCAAAGTTCTCAAAATGCGAATTTTGGATTCGTGAAGTACAGTTCCTTGGTCATGTCCTGAACGAGAAGGGCATTCATGTAGATCCAGCGAAGATGGAAGCGATAAAGAATTGGGAAGCCCCCAAAACTCCAACTGAAGTTCGATAATTTTTGGGATTAGCGGGCTATTACCGCCGGTTCATCGAGAATTTCTCCAAGATAGCTCAACCGCTGACTTCTCTTACGCAGAAGGACTAGAAGTACGATTGGGGTGATAAGCAGGAAGAAGCTTTCCAACTTCTCAAGAGCAAGCTATGCGATGCACCGATACTATCTTTTACCTGAAGGCACTGAGGACTTCATGGTGTACTGCGACGCTTCGCGTCAAGGATTGGGTTGCGTGCTCATGCAATGCCAAAAGGTCATTGCTTACGCTTCAAGACAGTTGGAAGTGCATGAAAGGAACTATACCACATAAGACCTGGAGCTAGGTGCGGTGGAGTTTGCCTTGAAGATCTGGCGACATTATTTATATGGTACTCGATGTACAATCTTCACAGATCATAAAAGCCTACAACACATATTTGATCAGAAGGAATTAAATATGCGTCAGTGACGCTGGGTCGATCTGCTAAACGATTATGATTGTGAGATTAAATACCATCATGGTAAGGCGAACGTAGTAGCAGACGCGTTAAGTCGAAAGGAAAGGGTTAAGACCCTAAGGGTTCGAGCATTGGAAATGACTATTCGAACAAATCTTACTACACACATTCATGACGCACAACAAGAAGCCCTTAAGAAGGAAAATCGTAGAGCTGAATATCGCCGAGGTACGAGAAGAAATTGGTGCCAAATGAAGAGGGAACCTTATACTTTATGGGGCGTATTTGGGTTCCGCTCTATGGCGGTAGTCGAGAGTCATCTTTGATGAAACTCACAAGTCGAGATACTCGATCCACCCAGGATCGGACAAAATGTATCAAGACCTGAAAGAATACTACTGGTGGCCAAGGCTTAAGAGCGACGTAGCTGTTTACGTTGGAAAATGCCTAACCTGTGCCAAGGTCAAGACTGAATATCAGAAACCGTCCAGTCTACTGCAACAACCAGAGATACCCACGTGAAGTGGGAGCAAATCTCGATGGACTTCATAACAAAATTACCCAGGACCCCTAGAGGACATGATATGATATGGGTGATAGTTGATCGATTGACGAAGTCTGCATATTTCCTACCCATCCGAGAGAAGGATAGCACCGGAAAGCTTGCTGAGCTGTATCTTAAGGAAATTGTAGCACGGGATGGAGTGCCTGTTTCGATTATTTTAGACAGATATGGACGTTTCGTATCAAGGATCTGGCAATCCTTCCAAGAGGCCTTTGGATCTCAACTAAATCTAAGCACGGCCTTCCATCCGCAAATAGACGGTCAGAGCGAACGGACCATACAAACACTAGAAGATATGCTTCACACATGTGTTATGGCTCTAGGTGGTAGCTGGGATACTCATCTGTCTTTAGTTGAGTTTTCCTATAATAACAGCTACCATACGAGCCTAAAAAGCTGCACCGTTCGAAGCTCTATATGGCCGCAAGTGCCACTCACCGTTGTGTTGGGCAGATGCTGGAGACAAACAGTTGATTGGTCCTTAACTCGTTCAAGAGACAACCGACAAGATCGTGCAGATCCGAGAGCGCATTAAGGCAGCTCGTGATCGACAAAAGAGCTACGCTGATCGAAGACGAAAACCCTTAGAATTCAAGGTGGGAAACAAAGTCCTGTTGAAAGTCTCACCTTGGAAAGGTGTAGCAAGATTCGGAAAACATGGAAAGTCGAATCCACGGTGAATGGTCCAATGTATCCAGCAAAATTGCGTTGTCAAACGTTCAGAATCAAGACGAGCAAAAAATTTCCATTCAAGATCTTGGAAAAGGTTGGTACCGTGGCGTACAAGTTAGAATTACCGGAAGAACTTAATAGTGTACATAGCACGTTCCATGTGTCAAACCTGAAAAGAGTCCAACCCAGGAAACAGTCATCATCCCTGCGGATGAAGTGCATATCGACGACACCCTCCACTTTACTGAAGAACCCGTTAAGGTTACAGACTGGAAGGTCAACAAGACTCGGAGGAGTAGTGTTAAGCTTGTCAAAGTACATTGGAACTCTAAGCACGGTCCCGAATACACGCGGGAATGTGAAGACCGGTTCAAAGCCAAGTACCCCCATCTGTTTGAGAATGCTCCTGCGGGAGATGACTCAGCCTGAATTTCAGGACGAAATTCTTTTAACGGGGGGAGACTGTGACAACTGGCACAAAACTGGTAATTTCCGTACAGTCTAATTAATATTAAATATCTGCAATTATGTGCTTAAATGTCAACATTGTCTGATTACATGCTATACATGTGAATTCACGTACATTTTATACTTCAAATATTGCTTTATGCATTTCTTTAAGCGTTGCGTTAGAAAGACTAGTAAGCTCACCGGTAAGACACACTATGTCAGCAGTTTTGCAGAAAACAATCAGACAATAGAATTAGGGCCTAGGAGTAGGTCCAACATCTAAAATACATTAAAACCCAAGTGTGGATACAAGGGTTAACATATAAACTTTCCGGAACCTACACTATGCACTAAAAAGCACCCGAAACTTATCTAAAATGCTAAAATCAGCATAATTCAGCAACAATTCAGCTATAATCAGCTTTTAAGCACATTAATATCATATAGAATTTATGTCTTAATGCCCAAAATAACTTACAAAGTGTCGGGAATTAAAACTGCCACAAAAAGTGCTTCATACTTAGTGAAACTGCGCAATTCAGCACTTTAACGAACCGTAACGAACCGAACAACCGGACAATAATTGGGACATCAAAATTTGACTAGAAGTAATGTTTTTATGATATTAAACTAGTATTGATGATAGAACACCTTAAAAATCATAAAAACCCCTAAACACACTTAAACATACTTAAACCTTATCATTTGCACTTTAAACCTTCAACTTCCAAAATTTTACATTTTACCCCCCCCCCCTTCACCAATTCCGGTCCCTATGGGTCCCACATAAAGATTTTAGTTGATTTTATTTGATTATATTAGATTTTATGTTGGGGAATATTCTAGTGAATATGCCATGAAAGATTTAGAAAATCTTATAAATCCTAAACTAATAACACACTTTCATTCACTTCATCTTCTCCCCCTTTCTTCTTCCTTAGCTCACGGCTCAAGCACACACCCATACATCCATCTTTTTCAATCCAATTCCTAGCAATCTAAGGTGATCTAGAGGTGTATGGAGGCCTTTTAGGAAGGTGTATGGTGCTAGAACTTGAAGGACCACCTTGTGGAGCTTTTAACCTCTCATTTTCTTCCTTGTTCATCATCCTCATTTTTGTGCCACTTCCCTAGCCATTAGAGCTAGTAGTAAGCTTCTTGATCACTAATTTATGTCATGTTTATGTTATGTACAAGTTTCACCATCTAAACAACTTAACTTCTAATGTTAAAAATGAAAAGATCTAACATATTCATGAAGAAAATAAGTGAATACATGAAATTTTAGAGTATGTATTTATGTTGTTGATATTATATCTTGAGTTTATGATTAGATCAAGTATGTTAAAGCTTAGATCTAACAAGTTTAAGCATGGATCTTGAAAGATCCATGGTTAAACTTGAAGATGAACATATGAAGCATCATGTGAAATGAAAAATGGATTTTTACACATAAACTTGTAATTATGAAGAATAAAGTGTGTGTAGAACTAATTTTTGAAACTAAAACTCATAAAAAGTTTGTTAGAAGTTTAACATAGAGCTTGTTTTGAAAGATCTAAAGATATTAAGCATGGATCTTGAAAGATCCATGGTTAAAAATGATGTTAAAAATAATGATCTTTCTAATAAACATAAAAGTGGTTTTAGAACATGATTTACAAACTTTAAAGATGATTAAACTCATGGATGAGTTGGTTAATGAAATAAAGTTTTCATAAAAAGTTTGTTAAAATACTCAAGAACACTTATTTTTGGAAAGATCATCTTATGTAAGGTGTAGATCTAAAAGAGTACACATTTTTAACAAGAAACAAGTTCACCATGATGTTTCATATGAAGAGATTTGTATATGTTGTTGGTGATTATTGTTGGAAAATTGTTTTAATGATTGAAAAGAAAATAAACACATGTTTTAAAAACATGGGAAACCTCCATTTTTAGGGGAAGCTATTTCAAAATTTTTATAAAATTTTGACACTTAGAAAAATATAAGTTTTGGTGAAACTTATTCCCTAAAAATTCACCTAAAAATATTTACCAAGGTCTCCCTAATTTTTGTGTAAATTTCAAGTTAAGAAATGATGATTTCATCAAGATAAAAATTGATATTAAGTATGTATATTTTTAAGGAAAATATATATATTTATTGATCACCGAATTTTGTGCTAAGTGTATATTATGTGTACTATATGTAGTAGTGTATTAGTAACTTGAAAATACACTAAATACTCCCAAGGAGTATGAGTACAAAATACACATACAAATACAGGAGAATACATAAGTATACAAGTGTACAAAAATTCTTCACAATGAAGCACATGGAAAAATACAAGAAAATATATTTATGAAAATATATTTCTTAACATATTATTTAACTTAGACAAGTTATGAACTTAAAAATATATTTTTGGACAAAAATATATAACCAATACCAAGTATTGGAATTTATACAAAATCGGGTGAATATAAAAAATAACCATATATATTTTAAAGCATGACCAAAATATATATGTTTCATGAAAGTCTTAAAAATACATTATTTTAAAGAAATATAATTCCGGAAAGTAATAAAAATCAAAGTATTGATTTTTGGTGAAAAATACAAAATACACAAGTATTTACATAAAATACAAGTATACTTTCCTAAGAATACTTGTACAAAAATAATATTGAGAATATTATTTTACGAAATACTTATATTTATTTTTGGGAAAATAATATAAGTAACATACATGAAAAGTTAAAAATATAAATTATTTTTAACATCTATTACCTTGAAAAGGGACTACATGAGTGAATATATATTTGAGAAGTAAAATATATATTTACAAAAATACATTACATACATAAAGTGCAAAGGCATGACAAACGGGCAAGACCCGATAAACAAGGGTATAACCTCATAAAGAATGAACATACAAAGAACATATACATAAACAAAAGACGGTGAGTTGTACTTGTGTGATACAAGTCTAGTGACTAACATACATAGAACGCGTATAGGTCACGACGCTGCAAAACCAACCGGTGAAGTTTACGACGCAGGATACGCAAAGTTGTGAGTTCATGTCCCCACTTTTAAAATTATACTTGTTTTCTAAACTTGGGGAAAATACATGTGTTATGGTATGTTAAATACAAAACTAAGGAATGATACTATAATCATGTGACGTATAGGGTGCCATAAGCACCATTAATCAACAATATACCTAGACCGCGGAACAAAAGGTTAGATCTATTAAGTTTCAAGCAGCCACACTCTAGGCCACATGCTACCTGGAGTGCTTTTGTGTCTCTAATCGTAAATCGACAGTCGTGGATCGACAACTAAAAATACCTATGGTTTGGATGCTTCCTATGTCGTTACACATGTTAGTGGCCTTCCAACCCACTAGCGATCTCGTATTCCTTACATTCACAATACTTAATTACAGATACGTTTTACAAGTTACATACCATGTTTTCATACAAGTATAAAACATTCTATACAAAACTGCATGAACTCACACCAACATTATGTTGACGATTTTCCAAAACTTACATGTATTTCAGGAAACAAGTTGGATCTTGGGCGCTGGTGTTGTTTTTCAAGCTGTAAATTTCAAGTTTAGATGTCATCCACTTTTGTTTGTATCATAACTTGAGGGTTTTGGTTGAAACTTAAATGGCTCGTGTTTGTAACATATCAATCTTATGAATGGATGAACATCTTGTTTTAAATCATATAGTTGTTTATTATAATTGAATGCAATGATATTGAGCAAGTCACACATCATACGCTTCCGCAAAAGTCAGGGTGTGACATTGAGAGACCGTTAACTAAAACTATTAAATAATCAGCTACAAAAAAACGAGCGTATATAAATTTTTACATGTCGTAAATAGTGAGGATATGGTTAACCAGGTTGAAAACGCCTAAAAACCAGTGAATTGATGGTATATATAACGGTACGTACACCTCGTCAACGCTAAATATCAGAGGAAAAGGTTCGACACCCCCATTGAAGTAACCTTCGAACGTCTGATCCAAATTTTGACAATGCATGTCTTTCAGAACGCCTCAGTTTGATCATCTCCGGATCCTCATTCTACAATAACATTAATTTAAGAGAATCAATTAACATAACGTACACGGATAACTAGAATAAACATATACAAAGTAAAAACTTACGGCTTCTTCCGTAAGATTTTCGGGATTTATTGACACATGATACACATCCTTATCGAAGTTAAAATACGAATCAGCTGCCGCCTACAAATTTAAAAAAATGTTAGAAACATTTTTAAATAAATTTTATTTTTTAGATTTTTATAAGCAAATAAACAGGATTTTTGGATCAATACATTATCATCTTGTTTTTGCGATTGTTCCATCGGTGTTCATATGTGGCTTGGAGTATTAACTGGAGCCATACGAAAACTTTGTAACAACTCCGACTTGATCATGTCAGTCAACGCCCGGTTGTTTGCGATCATCATTGACTGAAATTTAGAATCAAGCTGCTCTTCAGAATAAAATCCTGACGAAAACGGGCCGAGAGCAGCATCCCGTTGCAAGTCAGCCGCGTCGAACGGAATATCATGCATCTGAACCGGTACTTCAGGTGCTAATCTATTCATTTGAGGCAACTGACCAGGTATTTCCGAATTCAATTCACCATCATCATCGTCGAACAAGTGGTCAATGAAGTCCTTCATTTTTTGCTGGACGCAGTTTTCAGTCGGCTTGATTGGATGTTGCATTTGAGGGGGTAATTCAGTCGGCATAGCAGGTTGATAAATTTGATGTTCACGGTCCAAATAATCCGAGCTTGAAAGGAACCACTGTGTTTCGGCCTCAAACTCAGTAGGTAGTATGAAGTTTAGCGGTTTATATTCACGTCTCTATCATATTGAAACCAAACATTTTACAAAAATATGTTAAAAACTATTAAAGGTTGAAAAAAAAATTAAAAAATTTGTTACACAAAATAATTTGATTAGCTATTAAAAGTCAAAAACTATTAAACGTTGAATTTTTTTTTATAATTTATAAAATTATAAAATTATTAAAACTGTTAAAGTTGACTGTTAAAATTTTCAACGTTTAACAGTTTTTGTTATAACATTATAATTTGAAAATGCATATCAAAATGTTTCAAAAACTATTAACGGTTGAAAATATTTTTTTATAATTTTATAATTTTAACAGTTATTATAATTTTATACTTTTAACAGTTTTTATAATTTTATCGGTTTTTACAATTTTTTAAAAATTTAATTTTATAAAATTTGTCAAACAATTTAAGACACAATATAGCAATTTACCTTTATTGCATTCGCTAAGATTCCATCAACACTACCCTTCATCAGCTTTTGTCCTTCTTGCCATCCTTAAAATCTCGGAATGGACTGACCATCGAAATACCCCCTCTTTGTTTGAATTCCGGAAACACCTCTAGAATCCACATCTGTAAATGCATTAACATATTTAACAGGTATTAGTCTACAAATTAAAACGAACATTACACTTAAAAACCCTTCGCGTCTTCCTTTTGACGAACATGCACATCATACACGTTCGTATACGTGCTCTCCCAAAAATAATTACCCAATGGATATTGGTTAAACTCTTTCAGATTATCCACCAGGTGTAACAGTTTATTATCGATTGCATTTGAATCCGGCAACCCTAAAAACCCTTGGCCCAAAAGCATCAATAGACATATCCTTGTGCAATCTTCGTTGCTATATTGCATCGGACCTTCAAATATATCTCTTATTCGTTTGAAAGCAATACGTTCACGGCCCGGGAAAAATCGGTTTTTAAATGAGTCAGGGTGCTCACTCGGTGTCCAGTTAGTAGGACCTAATTTGGGTGTATTGTAATTGTGCAACACCGAGTAAAAGTAGGCTATCACACATAACACACTTAATATCTAAATATGGCCCAAAACAGGTCTGCCTAATCCGGGATTCAATAGTTGTCGTCATTCTTTTGTTCAAAGTCTTTACTATATCCCACGTTTGTCGAACTTTGATCTTTTTGGCATTGTAAAGTAACAAGTGAAAGAAAAAACAATTGAATCTTAAGTTTGCGTTACAAAAAATAGTAAATATACTAAAATACAAAAACAGTATAATAAAGGAAACAAAAAAGATAAAGTATCACCAATACACATGGGAGAGGATTTTCTCCAACGTCTTGCATGACGTGATCAGGTTGCATGTGCTCTAGACGACCCATGGGTGGTTAAACGTGGTAATTTGGATCCATTCTGAGTCAACGGTAAATGTGGTAGTTCGGCTAAACAATGCTAGGTTTTGTCGTCGAATCTTCTATGCATGTCGGGTCTTTCGTCGGATCTTCAACGGTGGTCCTAAAGGAGCATGTGGTCCTGAAGACGTTTGCCGGCAGAAATGAAACACATGAACCCACACTCCCAAGGTCAAAACTTCTTTCGTAACACATGTCACGCGATGGCTAAACGGGGAAATAAACTGGAACACGTGTCGTTCATCAAACGGTAGGCATGAGGAAACGTCTCAAGTAGCAGTTTAGACGTCTTAAGATTCTTATGAAACGTGTCAAGTACCAGAACAAACGTCTTAATAAAGAAACATCTCGATATGTTGGAAACGTCTTAAATGTCAGCGTTGACGTCTCGTGCATGTTGGAAACGTCTTAAGGCGTCTTAAATGAAACGTCTTAAATGGCATGCATGAAACGTCTTAAGAAATGTACTCAAACGTCTTAAAGATAACACGTGTCCTACAATTCAAACGCCTTGGAAATATAACACCAAAGACGTCTTGGTTGAAACATCTTGACCTAAATTCTCATTTAATTTATCGAATTTTTTTTAAATAAATTAGAATTCTTCCCTTTAATATAGTATTTGAGTACATTTCTGGAGCTCGCAAAATGTCTGAAAAAAATAAAAATGCTGTATACTGCTCGCAACCAGCAAACAAATCATCATCTTGGATTCTCAAAAACTGGAGAAGTTCCATGGGTGAAAGTTCTTCTAAAGTTTCACAACGAAATGATTCGGAACAAAGCCACTTTGTACACAATCGACAAAGTTTTCACCTCCACCAGGCTGGTCCATGGGCAATTCCAGACGACGAAAGTGAGAACTGGTCAAAAGACGTGGCAACATTCTACACAAATGGGGACGCACCGTTCTGTTATTCAGCATTTTTCACAAGATCAATAGAGTTGGACAAAAAATTTTGGGGGACTCTATTAGGTTTTCGTTGTGACGGCTACCTAACGTCAATAGTTAATTATTCTTCCTAATATTTTTATTAAATCTTGAATTTTTTTTCCCGTTATTAATTAATTTTAAATTACAACTTATACAGTATATTGAAGGATGGGTGGGAAGACTAATGGCTTGGAGGAATAGAAAGATTCAAAGGGATCCGTTGTTAAACTTACGGTGGACAATTCTTCCACCACAATTTTATGAAACGTTGTTAGATTCTACCCCTAAAAACGTTGTTAAATATGCCAATGGTAAATTACACCCATTTCCTTCTTTCTTCGAAGTGGATTACGTCTTCTTTCCGTTACCGTTAGAAATAACGAATGGCTCCTAGCTCGACTAGAGTTATCGTCATAGGAGTTGGTGTATTACCCGTGCGAAAATGTTTGTGTCGGAAATAAATACATAAACGTTATTCACCCACGCTTGACGAAGGTTAAAGTTTATTTAGGAGCATTACGAGTGCATTTGCGATATTGGAAAAAAACGGGAAAACCAGAAAAATGTATCTCTGTCGAGCTCAATGACAACTACGTGGTATCTAACACATCAATCGCAGGGAATGAAGTTGTCTACCTGTGTATGCTTATGGAGCATCTGGTTACGGACAAACCAATAAATATAACTGGAGACATTCGTAAAACTTTTTTGTCATACAGACAATTCATTGCAGAAAAACTGTATTTTTGACGGTGTTTACCCCGTCCAAATGCTGTCTAGTTTATGCAATAAAATACCTCTTTTTAATTTATTAATTTAATAAATAGTGGTCAATGAACCCACAATAAATAGGCATAGGCATTGTTGCCATTTAACCACATCCAATAACAATTTAACCTCAAACTTAAATTTGCTAAAAAAATCATGGATTCTTGGACCGACGAAGAAGACATTGCTGTTGTCGTCTCCTACGCCGCCGCTCGTGATGAAGGTACTTACTCAATTTCCGATCCCGCGTTATGGGGTCAGGTTATGAACTATTTCTGCATTCACGTGCAACAAACGACCCGTGGCGCCAATGACCTCAACACTCGGTGTGCTTTCCCGCTTCAAATGTAGTCGTTTCCTAGGAAGGTACAATTAGAACGTTAAAAAAAATCGGCACAACAACCTGGCTGAAGAAGAGGTCATTGAAGAAGCCCTGCTAGACTACGCAATAATTTATGACGAGGACTTTGAACACATTTCCATGTTTGAAACTTTCAAAAATTATATTTAGCAAACGTTTTTAGGATGTTATTTAAATTTATCTTGTATCGTTTTTTAGGATGTAATAACTTTGGGAATTTAAAGTTATTATTGTTTAAAAGCCCCTATTTAAAAACTTATAAATATGAAAAATAAAAAAAGGTGAAAGCCGGGTATCGAACCTGCACCAAACCCGTATCACACTCACCAACAACTTAACTAACATATCACAAGCCACTACACCGTGACCCTGAGAACGAGTTACATCCAGTTTTAATTTAATTTATACACTCATTTTGTTTAAAAGCACATATTCAAAAACTTATAAATATGAAAAATAAAAAAAGGGGAACGTCGGGTATCGAACCCGCGCCAAACCCGGTTCACACAAACACCAACGACTTAACTAACATATCACAAGCCACTACACCGTGACCCTCAGAACAAGTTACATCCAGTTTTAATTTAATTTATACACTCATTTTGTTTAAAAGCGCATATTCAAAAACTTATAAATATGAAAAATAAAAAAAGGGGAAAGCCGGGTATCGAACCCGCGCCAAACCCGGTTCACACAAACACAGACGACTTAACCAACATATCACAAGCCACTACACCGTGACCCTGAGAACGAGTTACATCCAGTTTTAATTTAATTTAATTTATACACGTTATTTATTTTAATTAATTATTTTAACCAAATAAATATTTATAATTTTAGTAGTTAAGGTTCAAGGGGCTTTTGGACCGTTTATAAATAATATAATTTTATTTAAAAAGCCCATTACATGTTGCTGCCAAAACACGTTATTTATTTTAATTATTTATTTTTAGTAAATAAATATTTATAATTTTAGTAGTTAAGGATAAAGGGGCTTTTGGACCGTTTTTAAATAATATAATTTAAACTTGTTATTTTTAATATTAACATTAAACCTCGTAAGCCCAGACCCCTTACACCCAAACCCCGTAAGCCCAAACCCCGTCAGCGCACACCCCGTAAGCCCAAACCCCGTAAGCCCAAACTCCGTCAGTCCAAACCCCGTAAACCCAAACCCCTTAAGCACAAACTCCGTCAGTCCAAAACCCGTAAGCCCAAACCCCGTAAACCCAAACCCCTTAAGCCCAAACCCCTTAGGCCCAAACCCCGTAGACCCAAACCTCGTAAGCCCAAACCCCGTCAGCCCACACCCCGTAAGCCCAAACTTCGTCAGTCCAAACCCCGTAACCCAAACCCCGTAAGCCCAAAACTCGTAAGCCCAAACATGTGAAACGGTTAACAGGCCCACCCCGTAAACAGTTAAAGAAAATATAAAACATTACGTTAAAAAAAAAGAAAATACTAAACATTACATTAAAAAAAGAAAATATAAAAAGAAAAAAAAACATTACATTAAAAAAAAAACCAAACATCTAAAGCCAAACCCTTATCGTTTCCCACTGCGAGACGTGTTCGAAATCATGTCCTTCTTTGTGGCGTTAGTTGATGAGGGCAACCGCCTTTATGTCCTCCTCACCAAGATCCTGGGATGAATCCTCCACAACTTTGTAGTAACGCTCGAACTTCTCACAGTCCAAGCGTATAACTTGGAACCTTGAAGATAAGGCGTCAACGGTGCGGCCGTGGTCCGGACCACGAAGTTGTGCAAAATATTGTTGGGTCGTGAACTGGTAAGTTCCATCAACCCACATTTATATTGGCCTAGGTGATATGTAAAGGGTTGTTGACATTTTCTTCAACGGTTCTGCGGCTTCAGTTATGTTTGGAGACCTGGCTAACACATTGGTGAGCCCATTGTGTTAGCCAAGGTCTCATCAACCACCCTAAAGGGGCAGAACCGTCAGGTGCCGAACAACCCGTTAAACCCTTCACGTGTCCGTTGTAGATGAGTTCTTGAACCCGATCGACCCCGCAGAGCACGTGGAAGGGGATATCCGATCACATCCAATGAAATCGGAGGAGATATGTGTCCGTTGTAGATGACTTCTTAGACCCGTTTGTTGAATTCGAAGGAGATCAGGGGGTCTGCCTATTTTTTGAAGCTGTGAACACTAATGGGGTAGAGGATATGGTGAAGAAGAAAAGGTTGTGTATAACAGGGTTGAAAATTGTGAACGTCTTAAAAACATGTTTCAAACGTCTTAAAAACAACTTTAAAATTCGTTAAACGTCTCAAACGTCTCAACTTTTATAGAAAACGTCTTAAAAAAACTTTGAAATTCGTGAAACGTCTCAAACGTCTCAACTTTTCAATGAAACGTCTTAAAAATAACTTTGAAAACCGGGAAACGTCTCAAACGTCTCAAGTTATGAATGAAACGTCTTAAAAATTTTGAAAACCGCGTGATACTTTCAAACGTCTCAAGCCGTGTTGAAGCGTCTCAAGCCGCCTTCAGACATCTCAAGCCATGCAAAAGTTGTCGGCTTAACAACTCAACTTTAAGATGTCTCAAGCCGCCGTCTGAAACGTCTCAGCTAAGACGTTAAGACGTCTGAGCTGTGTCGGACACGTGGCAGCGTTTGGTTGGTCAGCCGCCAAGACGCTACAATCTTTTTGTGGCGTCTCCACAAGACGTTTGACTTGACATTTTGAAAAAAGTTGACCAATATTTGGCATTTTGGCTATTTTCCCATAATATAATGTTCTTTTTAACACAAAAAGTTGGTATACCAATAGCTTTTCTGTTTCTACAAAAAAAACTGGTTTACGTATTTTATTGAATTCTACTACGAAAAGGTGAAGAGGAGACACGTGGGTATGTGAATTAAAGAGCAATAAATGTGTAAAATCTACAGGAGCATGGGGGCATTGATATCACCGACAGCCCTCGTATGATGTTTGACACCACCGACAAAAGTCTCTCCTCTTAGATCTTGCCAATCATCGCCACCCAGCTGTCCTGCTCCCATTTGAAAAACAAAAGCCCAACACTCTGGCCACGTATGTGGGACCCAAACATCAACGGTACACTTCCAGCTGTACACGTAAACATACTTTTAAAGTTTTAACTTTTAACCTACTCACACTTCATTGCAAATCAATATGTGGATGGGATGTTAAGAGCATTCGCATCCTTTCAATCGAATTAAGCTTCTCTATATTATAGATGGTAGTTTTAAGGGGTTTTGAATGAACCAGAGAAAACGTTATTATTTGTTTGTAAATAAGGACGAACACTAATGTCACACTACTGTCATCGCCCACTGACACTGAAATTGCAGCGTGTTAATGCGAAGAAATTAAACCAAAACGTTAAACATAGAATAAAATAACTAAATTGATCTAGGATTCGCGCGTTACGATGAAACCCGCGTCTATTTTTCCCCGTTAGACAGGTTCATTGTAATCTATATATAATATATATCATTACCACTATACAAACCATAATGCATACATTACAACAACCATTGCATCAATCAGTGGCGGACCCAGGATTTTATTTCAATGGGGTCCATTTTCGGGTCGGTCCTCGTTCGGGTCGAGTTAAAGTGAGGTTTGAACTAGATTTTAAAAAAAAATAAGAAAAATGGGCTTATCAAGGATTGAACCCATGACCTCTTGGTGGAAAAGAGGGAGATTTACCACTACACCAACTTTCTTTTTATTTATATGGGGTCCACCTAATTGTATTTATGGGGTCCATATACAATTTAATATACCGAATCTACTATTTTTTTTAAAAAGATTGGGGTCCGGGGACCCCGGTGGCACCAATGTGGGTCCGCCCCTGGCATCAATATGTTGCAAATTATATTTATACAAGATTTTGGCTAAATTAATAGATTATTATAAATAATAAGAATTTACAAATAAAACAACACAACTTGCAACAAAGCAATGCATGAAACACCATATTAACACATAGTATAATACTTTAATGCTAAAACCTAATGCAAATTAATAGTATATAAATATGAAGAAAAAAAAAAACACTGCTCACGCCTTACTCTTATAAAAAAATTAATATTTTTTAGAAAGTGTTTGTGAGTCGAGGAGAGAAAAAAAAGTAATGATAAAGATATAAAAAAATATTATTTAATTAAAAAAGAAAGAGAAATGTAATTATTTTTAGTATAATTATAGAGATAAAGATGGTGGATAGGATGTGAATGCTCTTATCCTTGTAACATTATATGTATATTTTCGTTAGAGTGGCGTGCATGACGGATTCAAACCCATACCGTATATAATAGATGATTTTAGAAGTACATTTTAGAAAAGTGTTTTGGTTGTTAAGCTACAATTAGCAATGTTTCAAAGATGACGATGTGGTTTTCTATAACATGAGACTTGATCTTTCTACCTTATGTTTTTTTTTTATAAAAAAAAATACATTATTATTTGTGTGTATTATAAGTTTAATGATGCGTAAATCAATTCTTCAATGTGATTCTTTTATGGGAAACTCAACTCCCATACGTACCTTCTTAACAATTTGAAAATTGGGCCACATTCGTCTTTTGTTTTTCTTTAATTCATGCTAGGGGACGTTTTCTGTAAACCTTGTATAATAGCGACATTTGGTGGCCAATTTAAAGAAAGAGAGACCCACTGCCAATTAAATTGGTCAAGTTAACATCATACCATGTCCATGCTGGAATTTAACTCTCATTATTGGATGAAATGTTAACTTTACATGTATATCGAAATAGAAAAACCGAAAGAAAAAAATATTGTACCTATAAGACCCTTTGCTATGGAGCCACGCCCCATGTCTCATGCTAAGACTGCGGGGTATGGGGGGCTTGGGTTGGGGCATTTGTTGACACGTGGAATGGGAGGGCCCCCCACCAAACAAACCCACGTCCATGGGGTATGGTAGGGCTTGGGTTGGGGGCATGAGTTTGGTTTGGCCATTGATAGCCTGCCATGTCACCTTACTAGCCCGCCCCACGTCCGGCTTCAAACCCACGCTAGAAGGGCCACGCCCAAACCCATGCCCACCCGGGGTGGTGGCTTGGGCGTTTTCAGCCCACCCACGCCCAAACCCCCGCCCCATACCCCGCAGTATAAGGGCAAGACAAGGCGGGGTACACCACCGTACAAGGCGGGGTTAGGGACGGTAAGAGGGCTGGTGTGAGTGGTTGGCACAGCGTGAAGTTGATTGTTTGGGTGGGGCCCATGCCCAACGATCATGTGACAATTTTAAGAAAAAAAAAAGAAATTTATTTAATTCAAAATTTAACACCAACCCTATCCATTCTTTCGTCTCTCTCACACCAACCCTATCTAAAAAATATTTACATATTCTTTTATAATGAATTTTCTATTTGAGCCATCCAATTCCGATATACAAGACGAGATCATTACTGAAACTGTTAAGTTGAGTATGCAAGTTTTAAGTCATCAAGCACAAAGTTCTTAACCCTCTACAAGAGCAAGGAAACTTGAAAGCGATCGTGAAGGTGCTCACAATCGTTTGGTAAACGATTATTTTTCTAATAATCCAATGTATGGCACGAATTTATTTAGGCGTTGTTTTCGTATGAGTTGCGATCTATTTGTACGAACACTTAACAACCTAGAGAGCCGGTTTACTTTCTTCCAACAAAGGGAAGACACGGGGCGTTTACTTGGATTCACTGGCTTACAAAAATGCACATTGGCACTTCATCAATTGGGGTACGACGTTCCGTCCAATATTTAGTACGAATATTTACAAATGCCAGAGACATGTTCTCGAGATAATCTCCATCATTTTTGTGCAGGATATTTTTATTATTAGTATTACTGTTATTAACAAATCCAAGGTGTGCTTGTTGTATATGGCAATAGATATTTGAGAAAGCCTAGCTTTAACGATATTCAACAAATATACGGCGTACATGAAAGATTACACAACTTTCCATGAATGTTAGGGAGTACTGAGTGCATATACTAAGACATATTTTTATGAAAATACCATTGCGACGTCCTTAATTTTATCTACGTTTCCATATAGACTTTATGACTTTATTTAGAATTCTTCTGCCGCAAAACGCGGGTCTAACCCCCTAGATTTTATAATAGAAAACCTATATATAACATAAAAAAACTTATATCTTAGGCCCATTTAAAAATATTAATATCAAAATTTATAGAGTTATTGGATTTTAATAATCCCAAGTTTTACCTCTTGGCCGACAATAATCCCAACTTTAAAAATTATCTCCAACGATCCCAACTTGTAAAAGTTTGACCCTCATTGATATTTTTCAAACATATAAGAATTTGACTTCCTCAATAGATTCAAGTGCACATGCAGACTTCTTAATTGATTTAAGCGCACCTATGTTAGAAAATGATCAATGAGGGCTAAATTCTTACAAGTTTGGATCGTTGGAGGAAATTTTTAAAGTTGGAATTATTATCGGCCAATAGGTGAAACTTAGGATTACTAAAACCCAATAACCCAAATTTATAACTAAAGCCCATTAGATTTTAGCCCAATACCCATTTTAGTTTAAAAAAGAAATAATAATAACAACAACAACAACAATGATCGGTAAAAAGCCACCCATTCGATAACACAACGACGTAAGGCATTAGGCATCAGTGAATGCGATTAGGGAAGATCAAAAGACACAAGCCTCTTATTGATAGTAACCACCACCGTTGCTAGAGGCTCGGACAAAACATCTGAATTCTTAGGATCGATTCTGGTTATTGTGGTATAAGGCACTACGTTGGGGATATACACCATTGCTCCCATCCAATCTTTAGGTTGCCTATATTCTTTAGCCATGAGAATGTTTGGAATTTT
The DNA here is from genome assembly GCA_030545235.1 of Helianthus tuberosus. Taxonomy (NCBI): domain Eukaryota; kingdom Viridiplantae; phylum Streptophyta; class Magnoliopsida; order Asterales; family Asteraceae; genus Helianthus; species Helianthus tuberosus. The sequence goes on along the minus strand of JARYGA010018248.1, from coordinate 4,745 downwards.
ATTTCACTCCATTATTTTGGGATAATTTTCTCTAATTTTGTATCATTCTTAAACCATATAATATAATATTTATTCAACTTAATTCATATATAACCAAAAAAATAACTTTATTTACTTATGATAACCAAAATAAAATTTTATAAACAAATCACATAATTTTTAACTATTTTTTATTATTTAAAGTGGTAGAATGAGAAGAGTCACTATTGTTGATTTTCAGAGCCGGCCCTGAAGGAGGGCGGGGAGGACAACCGAGCAGGGCCCGTGATTTCGTAGCGCACGTAATTTAAAAAAAAATCCGATATTATATATGTAAAAAAAAATTAATAGGGTATTGTTATGGGTCATTTTCTGAGCGTACATATCCTGACTAATATCCTACTTTTGGTTGTTTGCTTGTGATCAGGATACTGGATTAGGATATTGCTAACATCCTGGGCGATATCCTGGTGTTAACTAACTTAACCACGTGCAGGTTAGAGGCTGTGGGTTACTAACGGTCAGATGGACTTCTTCTCCTCAAGACTCGGGCGTATCTGTTATGTGAGAGACGTTGAACCCGAAAGACCAGGTCTACAACGTTCGAGTGGGGAATATTCGCCGGATCCCGGTTTATTAGGATAGTTTGTTACAATTCTTTTACTATAAATAGATGGGGGCGGATCAGATTAAGGCACGCAACTTATACACACACTTTCGAACACTTTTGCTCTCTAGCTCACTGCAAACACTACACACAAACACTTGTATTCGAATTACACTAGATTATTACCCCGTGTATTACACGGGTTGAAAAAAAAATACTATTTTACATACTAAATAATAAAACAATATATCTTTAAAAACCTCATTTATTACACGAGTTGAATAAATGTAATTTTATATATTAAATAATAATAAAATATTATATTTTTAAGAACCTCGTGTATTGTAATTTATATACCAAATAATAAAAAAGTAATAAAAAAGTTGAATCTTTAAAAACTCTATGTATTACACGAGTTGAATAAATGTAATTTTAGATTAATAGTATATTAAATAAATATAATTTTGGATTAATGGTGTTTTAAATAAATATAATTTTGGATAAAGTCTTATATATAAATTTTAAGTAATCAATATATTTGATAAATAATAAAAATACTAATAATAGTAAAAAATCTAATTTACATACCAAATAATAAATATAAAAGAAAGGCGGAAAACCTAAAAAATAGGTGTCTCCAATGAATGACACGTGTCACATACTCACATATTGGTTTCTTTAATTATATAGTATAGATATAGATATAGATGTTCACATCATCGGTTGTTCCATTCGATAACATAATTTGTTTTCATATCATGGATCCATAACCAACGCTACAAATGTGACAAACAACACTCCAAAAAGGGAGGTGGATATGAAATACCGAGAATAAAGTTAACCGAATAGACTATAAAGAAATTGAACTAAAGTAGAGTATATGATCTAAATATGGAGTAAACTGAAATAACAAAGTAAAGTGTGCATGGTCTAAATATGGAAGAGTGAAATAAGTCGTTTTATACTTAAGATTTATGAATATATAAAACTCACTGAAATTAAACTAATAATATTTATCCATAAGATATTAAACTAATAATATTAATAGGAGGGTTATCTATAATATAATATATTAAACTAAATAATATTTAGTAGGATGATTATCTATAATTAATTAGAAAAAATTAAACTAAAATAATAATTATCTGTAAGAGATGGCCTAATATAATGACAAGTGTCCCGTTTTATTATATGAGGATTTTGGAATTAGGGTTTGTAGATAGAAGTTGAGAAGGGAAAGAGGGATATCAATAATAAAACGTACAGGATACTAAAAAGCTATCCAACATCCAACATTAACAATATAATTAAATAATTAAATAAATAACATTAAACAATAATAATAAAGATAAAAGAAAAAAGATTATATATTAATTAGTTTGATATAACGTTCGAAATTTTGATTGTTATTTAATTTATTTAATTTAACATAGATAAGTTCGAAATTTTGATTGTTATTTAATTTATTTAATTTAACATAGATAAAAAGAAAATAGGTGAGAAAGCATGAGGAAGTGACATGTGTCCCAAATCAGGTTTCTTTTATTATAAAGTATAGATTGTAACACCTAGTTGATCCGCACCACATCCTGCACTGTATCCTGATATTTGAAGTAATAGAAGAACAAGGCAGCTGCGATTGTCAGCTCCCGAGGTTTTATGCCGGAGATCTAGATTGATCAAGGGCTTTCCTCGTACATCACGTGTCAACCTTTACTTTTTCGCTCATTGTTTGATCATAGATACATCTTTATATTCTGAGCCGTATCCTGAAACTGTTTTTACAATTAATTTGATTAACATATTTTCGACACTCGTTTCTAGCACACTACCTCACTTAACTAATTTGATCACTTAATTGCTTCGGTAATTTTTGACCAAAACAATTTGGCGCCCACCGTGGGGCAAGTGGTGCTACCTTTACTAAAAATCTTTGTGAAATCGTTAATCAGTTTTCTGTTTTCAAAACTTTTTGGCACATTGTTTACAATGGCCTCAAGATCAAACATGAGCTCCTCCACTGTGTCTGCTACGACTTCTGCTACTACCGGTTCGGTACTTCCGCCACCTCCTCCAAGGATGCCAGCTTCTTCACAACCTCGGGATATTATCCCTACTCGGAGTGTTCAGGGATCTGCTCCCGTTTTAGCCTCTAATGATGAAATTCTAACTTTATTTGGAAGTGTGCAGGAACAAATGAGGCAGCAACAGGAAACTAACCAAATGCTGTTAAGAGAAATACAACTCTTAAAAGCTAGCTCGTGCAGATCCAATGAGGATATTGTTACTCCTTTACAACCCAGAACTTTGAACTTCAGTTCGGCTGTGTATACTGAGGATAATAGGGGGAATATTGTGCCCAGTCATTCCCAGAATCATACTCCTGAAATACCCTCCTCGATCAGGATGTCAACTGTGAGGAGTTCAGGATATGTTTCAGGATATGGCCAGAATCCTCAGACTGGTAATGCGTCAAATAATAATATTCATGCTACTAACAATAATGGATCTTTGCAGGATGCAGGTATGACGTCAACATTTACTAGGGAACTTCAGAAATTGAAGGACATGATATCCAGTGTGCCTGGAGTGGTCCAGCCAATTCCGGAAGTATCCCAGGACAGCCACAGGATATCCCGCTTTGCATATCCTATCTGTGATGCTGAAATCCCTAAAAGATTTCAGACCCCCAACATGAAATTGTATGATGGGACTACGGATCCTGAGGAGCATGTTGCCCAATATAGAGAAAGAATGGAGATTAACCCCATTCCTCCGGAGCTCAAGGAAGCATGCTTGTGCAAGGGTTTCGGTTCTACATTGACAGGATCAGCCTTAAAATGGTTGTTAAATGTTCCTCCTCACTCAATTACTTCGTTTGCTCATTTGGTTAATTTATTTAACAGTCAGTTTTCTTGCAGTCGGAGCTTTGAGAAACTAACCAGTGATCTTTACAGGATAACTCAAGGACCTCAGGAATCCTTGAGGGATTATGTGAACAAGTTTAGTCGGGAATCCTTGGATATCCCTCATCTTGATGTTGCAACAGCTGTGCAGGCTTTCAAGATGGGGCTACAAAAGGATTCTCAGTTTTATCAGGATCTTGTAATGAATCCCTGCAGGAATCTCGACGAAGCTCGTAACAGGGCTTTGAGATATATCCGCTTGGAAGATGACAAAAAGATGCAAGAGAGGATGAATTCTACCTCAACCTACGAATCAGTCAACATGAAATCAGAATCCTCGTACAAACCATATCGCTCTAAGCCATATGGCAGAAATGATAACAAGAAAGTGAATGCTGTTGAAGACGAGGATCCTGAAGAATATCCTGAATTATCTGAATATTGCTTTTCTGTTAATATACCTGAGTTAATGTATGCTATGCAGGGTTTAGGAGACAAAGCTAGGTGGCCTCGTAAGAACCAGCAGAAAGCTGATTGGAAGGATAAATCCAAATGGTGTGCCTTCCATGAGGATTTTGGACATGTGACCGAGGATTGCATTGCTCTAAGGAAAGAAATAAGTTACCTGTTAAGCAAGAGGTACCTGAAGGATTTGCTGGGAAGAAAGAAGAATAAAGGTCAGGATCCTGAGAAGGATCCTAAACGAGCAGCATCACCCCCAGCAGATGCCAAAATAATTAACTTTATTTCAGGAGGATCCGACATTTGTGGGACCTCGTATTCTGCGGCCAAGAGACATGCAAAGGAAGCTAAGACTGAAAGGGGGGACAAACCAGCCAGAATGACTACCCTTACAACCGATAAAGTGATCACTTTTGATAGTGATGACAGGGATACTGTCCAGGATCCTCACCATGATGCTCTCGTGATAACATTATATGTTGCTAACCATTTTGTACGCAGGATATTGGTGGACAATGGTAGCTCTGTCAACATAATCCAGCTAGAAACATTGAAGAGGATGAATGTATCTCCGATGGACATTACTTCAAAATCCACTGTGCTCGTTGGCTTCAATGGAGAAGCTAGGAATAGCGTAGGAGAGATAAAGTTACCAGTATATGTTGAAGGGGTCAACTCGATACAACGCTTATGTATGATGGACTCCTTATCCTGCTATAACATCATACTAGGCAGGCCATGGATCCATGACATGAAGGCTGTGCCTTCGACTTATCACCAGTGCATCAAGA
>JARYGA010018247.1:0-30249 GCA_030545235.1 Helianthus tuberosus | reverse complement strand
TAGTTATCAAATCGTTTAGCCCATCGATTATAATCTTCAATTGCCATTAGCTTAGGTGGTTTATTATATGTCCCGTAAGCATTGTCCACATTAAGCGAGTCCGAAATCGCTTTAGTCGCTGTCTTTGGATTAGCATCAGAAGATGTGGCTCCGGTGCTATTGAAAGTGAATACGTCAGAGAATGGGTTCAGAAATTCGTCTGCCATGTTTATAAGGTCCTGAAAAATCAAACACAGTTAAACTTGATTGAATGTAGAATGAACACAAACACTATTGTCCGAATGACCAATCGTCTGGATGGTCCAAACACAATCAACCAGATGAAAGTGTTCGAATGGATGTTGTCCGGATGGGATTTCGTCCGGATGAGATTTGTCGAATCGTCAAACTGTCGGATGGCTATCCGCTTGGATGAACAATGAAGAACAAAATGTCTCAAACTTCAAAGAGTAACTAATCAATCCGTTCGGATGGCTATCCGATCGGATGGACGATGACGTCAGCAACGTGTGTTCGGAAATTCATGGTTTTTCACAAATTTTGATATGATTTCATTTGAATTCAGTTTTGAAACTTTGTAGGATTGTTCTCTAGTATAATGCGCACAATATGTGTGAATTTTAAGCAATTTTGTCCGTGAAATATGTGTTAATTTTGGATTTTAAGATGTATAAGATGAGAAAACTAAGAAATTAGTAGAAATCAGAGATGTAGATGAGAGAAATGGTAAAATCTCATGTAGAATAGTAGTAAATCTCTGAAAACGGTTGAATCTCTGGTCAATTTGCTGTAGATCTCCTCTGAATCCGACCTCCAAGCTCAGATACAACTTGTGAGGACCGGGAGATCGGTTTGCTCGAACACGCTCAAGTCAGATCAGCAACAACACGATCGTGCGGAATCCGATAGTGATGTAGGAGAGAGATAGACAACATAGACACCGTTAAATGCATTCATTCTCATTGAAGATGTTGATTCGTACACAGTTCCAGAGAAAATTTGCAAGAGCTCCGCCAGAGGTGTCAAGAACAGATCTCAAATGAGAGCCAGGACCCTCTATTTATAGGCGAGCTCATCCGGGAAAAATCACTGACCATCCGGATGATCATCTGTTCGGATGATCATCTATCCGGATGACTATGTCCATTCGACCGGATGGACTCCATCCGTCCGAATGGACTTACAAAACATCCTAACTTCCGTTTCGTCCTGGATTTTATATAAAACATATACAAAACTATACATAGACAACAACCAGGTAAATATAGACTAAATACAGACGAAAGCTACAGACATATGCATCTACAGATAAACAACTCATTGGTCTGGAATTGGTCCAGGAAACCACATACAAGATCATTCAAATACGAGACCGTATCAAGGCGGCTCGCGATAGACAAAAGAGCTACACCGACAAACGACGCAAACCATTAGCTTTCGAGGTCGGAGACATGGTATTGTTGAAGGTCTCGCCTTGGAAGGGCATAGTAAGATTTGGTAAACGTGGAAAGTTGAATCCCCGCTACATTGGACCTTTCAGAATACTGGAAAAGATCGAAACAGTTGCTTATAAATTGAAACTACCAGAGGAGCTCAGCAGTGTACACGACACGTTTCACGTATCTAATCTCAAGAAAAGTCCTACTCAAGAAACGGTTGTCATCCCAGCGGATGAGATACACGTTAATGACAAACTCCAATTTACAGAAGAACCTGTTGAGGTTACAGACTAGAAAGTCTACAAAACACGGAGGAGTCGTAGAAAGCTAGTGAAAGTTCGTTGGAACACGCGTCACGATCCCGAGTACACGTGGGAACGTGAGGATCAAAACAAATCCAAGTACCCTCAACTGTTTCAAGACTCCCCTACAACCGGTAACACGACTTGAATTTCGGGACGAAATTCTTCTAACGGGGGGAGAATGTGACAACTGGAAAAAATAATGGTAATTTCGTACAACTTAAACACTTGATTTAACGTTTAATTACGTTCATTACGATTTAATTATTGCATGATTAGGTCGTATAAAGTCTAGCAATCGTAGGACATGGTCACAATTGTCAAACAATACTAACACAGTCGCCACGTCGCGAGAAAACTGCAAACTATGTCCTAATAAGTTGGCAAAATGCTGAAAACACTATCCACCTGAACACACTATTCATGCCAGCAAGTTTCGAAAACTGTCTGTACAAGCAACGAATGGCATGAAAGCATAATATAGTTGGAATATAAATAAAAACCCCTAACTAGGGGAACCAAATGATAAAACATATAAACTTTCCAAAAAAAATGTATATTTATAAAGTGTCCGCTCTGCGCCAAACTGTAACAAAATAAAATGTTCGCGACACTAAAATTTCTGCATTTTAATGTCCGTAGGACTTGTAAATAATATATGGCACCCTAAATAAGATTGGGGATATCAATGGGATATCCGAAACACCAGCTAACGGCACAACGTTTCTATTTGCACAACTTATCTGTTTTTTATCAGACGGACTAGTAAATGATATTTTTATCACCCTAACGCCAAAACGAAGTATCTAGCGAACTAGTTAACGACATTTTGGCGTCGCAAATGCCTTGAATAGATGCCATCACTTCGACGGTAAATTAAAACCATCGCTCCCGGTATTAAACTACAACTTTCGTATATCATCCGATGAGCGAACTAGTGGTATTTTTACCATCTAAAATTTATACAAACTAAACTAGTAAACTAATTTCACTTTATTTATAACCCTAATTACACTAATTAGGCTAATTACCAAAATATCTAACATAATTAATCAATTTTTCATCACATGTTTATTATGTTAAAAAAAATCAAATCAATAAAATCTCACAGCCATACCTCTACAAGATATACTAGGTTGATATAATTAAAAAGTATGGTCTTCATTTGTTTATTTTACTAAAGTAAGATTTTTTCTTCTTTTTTTTTCAACATACATCAAAAATATAACCACCATTTTTTCTCACTTTTTGCAACTTATGAACAACCTTCCTTCCCCCTTCACCGCACGGCAACAAACACCCCTCTCAATCTCACATTTTTCATTTCTCAAACACCTCATTTTAACATATAAAATCCCATTTTAAGACCATCTAAGAAGCTAGCAAGCATGGAGGGTCATTAGGAGCTTAATCTCTTCTAAATCATCATCTTAAGACACTTGCAAAGTTGTAAGCCTCTTACTTATCATTTTTAAGCTTGTTATCATGTGTAGTTTAGTCAAGTACTTGTTGATCATCTTGAAAATAAAGAAAATTTTCACTTAAAACCCTAAACCAAAACTTAACAACTTACTAATCATGAAGTATTATGTGATTATTATGTGCTTAAGGTTGTATGAGATGTATGATCTTGTTGATTTTGTTTAAAGTAGGTTATTTACATGGATGATCTTGCATGATTAAGAACAAAAATGAAGATTTAAACATTTTAATGTTTAAATCTAAACAAGATCATCATCCTGATGATCCATGAACTTTACTACAATCTAAAAACAAGTTACAACATGTATGTGATTTTTGTAGAAATTAAAGACCATGATTTTCACTAAGATTATGTTAAAAAGTAGTCCTAACAAGTTGTTAAAAAGGAAGAACAACATGAGGGTTCTTAAGAAATAATATGTTTTTTTAGGATCTTATTAATATAATCTAAAAATGACACCATATAATTTTAAAAGTGTGCTTAAAAATATACAAAAAGCTCATGGAAATAAGGATATTATTAGTAGGATTCTTCATGCAAAGTTGATGGAATGAAACTTGGTTTGGATGGATCATGATTAAGGGTGCTAAATATGCTTAAAAACGCGTTTTAAAACGTGGGGAAAATGCCATAGTTTAGGGGAAACTATGGCAAAATTTTTCTAAAATATTAATCGCGATTAAAAAGAGATTAACGGGGTGATTAACATGGTTAATCGCGATTAGTAAACTTAATTGTGATTAACGACCCTAATTATGATTATACAAACCCTAATGATGATGGTTAAGTCTTAACCATCCAAGAGTTTAGATAAACTTAAAAAGATTTTTATAACTGATGTGTCTAAAATGCACCATATAAATTACATCAAATGAGACATAAAACTAACCCCGTTTAGTACTAATGTTGGAAAAAGTGTGCTTTTGTCTTCCTTTTGTATTTTCAGGACTAAATGAGCGTAATTGAACAAAAGGAACAAATATTCAGCCAAATCTAACATAAATACAAGAAAAGGAATAAACGTGGCATGCCCGACCCCTCAACAGCATCTTCCCAAGCAAAAACAAAGGAACAGAAGGCTGACCACGGCCCCGTGCCAACCGGACACGGGGACGTGGCCAGGCACCTGCAGAAAAGACAAAGTCTTAGAAGCTTCTATTCCCAGCATTGGGGCGTGCCCAGCTCAACACGGGCCGTGGTCAACGCTAAGATTCGCAAAAATCTTGCAAATATTGATAGTACAGATTCGCTTCTGCACACGGGGCCGTGCCCAGTGAACCCGGGGATGTGTGGAGCTAATGCAGACAAATTGCAATTAATGAAGAAAGAGAATAAGGATGGACACGGGGCTGTGCCCAATGGACACGGTGTCCGGGCTTCTATGCAGGCTATAAATAGGGGTGCTTGGCTCACTTCAAAGACATCCCTTGGCAAACCACCTCTCTACCACTTCACCCATACTCCACCTCCATCACAACACCCACATCCACCACCATCATCCGTCATCCACCTAGAGTGTGTGTAGTAGTCTCGGGATCCAAGATTAATAGTAAGAGTTCTTGACAATCAAAGGCCATGTTTGCCTAAGTCTCTTACATCACTTGGTGAAGACAAGCATTTAGTGTAATACTTTTGATTTTTAATCTTTTCGCACTTTTTATTTGGTTTTGTATTAATGACTTTAATAACTAGTTTCTTATGTTGAAGGTGAAACTTCTTTATCATTTGTCTGTGGTGTCTTGGCGTTATTTTACTATCTATATAAATTAAAAGATTTACACCATTCATATCTCTACGGTCTATATAGAGATATGTTGGCTACCTGGTCGGGGGTTAAGTGAATGGTTTGGTAAGGTTCTTGCCTTGTTTAGTGTATAGATCCTGCAAGGACCTGGGTCAAGCTTACTAGGACCTCCTTCAATACCCACTGGTATTGGATGGCGGGGGTGTTGATCCCCTCATATGTAAACTACTATTAATACATTAACCCGACTACTTGGGATTGTATCCCTGCTGACTCAAACCACTTAGCCGAGTGTAACGTCACCTTCAAAAGAGGGGCCTACCGCATTACGCATTAATAACTTAATTAATTATCTTCCAATATTCCAACCCTTTAGGATTGTTTCCTTGCTGACTCAAACTACTGGGTTGAGGGTAATGTCACCTTCAAAAGAGGGGCCTACTACTATAACTAAGATAATCTTTTAAAAAGTGCAAAAGTGCGGAAATCATCAAAGGTTACACTAAAGGCGAGTCGGATCCAAGTGATTCATTTTGTCTATCTGTTTTATTTTTATTTTTTATTTTTCAGCATTTTAGTTTTTAACTTTATGTTTAAAATCTTTTCTAAAACTTTTGATTTGATTAGACATTGAGGATAAACCGGTATTAAAAGCTCTTGTGTCCTTGGATGACCTCGGTGTCTTACCAACGCTATACTACGCTCACGGTGGGTGCACTTGCCCATGTGTGTGTTTAGTGTTAGTAGAATATCGTGTTTTATAAATTTAAACCTTGACTAATGTGTTAAACGGGCTTAAAATATAAAGAAAAATATAATACACCCGACACACACCAACTTTTTGGCGCTGTTGTCGGGGAAACAAGGATTTTAAGATAGTTAGGAATCAATGGCCTAATCGTTTTTCTTATTTTTCTGTTTTTTTAGGATTTTTCTAGATTTTTCAGCTTCTGCAGAGCTCTGCACGGGGCCGTGCCCGCTGAACACGCCCCTGTGCCCAATCTTTGGTACTGGCAATCCTATTTTAAGTCAGACAGTTGCTGAACACGGGGTCGTGCCCACTGAACACGCCCCCGTGCCCAAGCTTCAGTTACTGAAAACAGAACCGTAAGATCCTGACGGTTGGTAATTTCTGACACAAACATGAGCGATACTGATCATTTTTACTTTCGCTCCTCTTATGGTGCGTGGTGTCAATTATGTGGCGGACCTCTTGAAGATTTAAAATGTTATTTTTTAAACTACATTCCCCACTATATGGACCCATTGTTTTCCTGTAGCCTTAAGATAGGCGAAAGTAAAAACAATCCTTATCTCTCCCTCGAATGCTCTCAATCATCTCTTCTAGGTGATATGATCCTCAAAGAATTTTTTTCAAATGGAAGAATTAATTCTCCAATTGATAAGAGAACTTGAGATGGAAGTAACTAATTCAACTTAAGATGATGATCAAGGAGAATTATTAAGAACGCATTCGGATACTAACAACATCGTTGCTCCCGAAATCACCTCTAACTCTTGTGAGGACTTGAGCGATAGTCGTCCCTGTGTCGATTGTGCCGTGAAGGACTCCCCATCGGTTTTCGTCGATGCATACATAGACCTGAGCGATTCGACATACACCTTCTTTAACGAGAGCCCGGATAAGGGAAATAAAAGTTGGTTTTGCCCACTGGTATTTAGTTTAGGATTCACCCTTTCCGATAACCTCTTGCGTTCTTGTCTAAAACTAGGGCAACTAAGGTATCTCAGGCACTTTGGTGTTGTTCCAACCAGTAAGGAACCACTCGATCCGGATAAATTCCTTAAAAATAGACAAAACTTCATAAAACCTCTAGCCACGGGGCCGTGTCCAAGTCAACACGCCCCCGTGTCCACCTAAAGATTCACGTCTGACTTTTGGTCAGAATACGGACAAAAAAGTGTCAGGATCTTGTCTGCACACGGGGCTGTGTCCAACCGACACGGGGTCGTGTCCAGCGTGCTGTCGTTTTCTATAAATGCAGCTAGCTTCCTGCACTCTTGGACCCATTCCAAAGACAAAGATTTGGTGGGATCTTCACATATACCCTTTAAGGTATATTCTAAAGAAGGTTCTCAACAACCATCTTGTCTTTTCTACTTTTGTCTATTGCCTTCTTCTTCATTCTCCACTCAAAACCTCCATTAAAACTTGAAATCTCCATGATTTCAAGCTTTATTGTTATCATTGTTAGGTTTTTATTCAAGGAATCTAATCAGAAATAAGTTTTACAACACGGTTTTAAGTTATTCCTGCTTAAAAATGCGTCAACAATCAGAAAAATAATTTAAAACTCCAGAATTCCTTGTTTCAAAAACCTGCAGAGAGGTGGCCACGGGGTCGTGCTCAGCGAGCACGGGGTCGTGGCCGGAGTACTGTTTCATTTATTTGAAATTTTTCGGTTTGTTTTCTTAGAATGTCAAGCCAGAATAGCGGAACCTCTTCAACGCATTCAAGGAACAACTGCAGGGAACGAAGGCCCTCGATCGTGATGGCACTACGAGAAGCTCTCGACGAAATGACATTCGTAGAAGAAGTCCTTATATACCGTATCAACTATTTAACGGTGGGGCTAGAAAATAGCTTCCAAGAAATCAACCTTTTGCACCAAAGGTTGAATATTCTTGCAATGCCTCCTATGGAACCAATCCTTCCCCAAGAAGATTGGAACTTGGCTCAAGGAATCATTAACCCCACCAGGTGGGATGACATCCCCGCGGAACCTCCTCTTGACAATTTACAAGAGGTTCCTGTGGAAGTCACTCCTCCTCAAAACGAGGACGCTAATGAGCCCGCCTTCCTTCTCCCTAGGGAGATAGAAGAATGGATTAACGATGTGTGAGGAGCCCTTTACGGAGATGAAGTCCTTTAAGCCGCACTCAACCGAGAAAACTATCTTTTCGGAAATTTTGCTCTTAAAATAAAGTTATATAGGCTAGGACTTCTTTAAGGTTTATGATTTCTTGCGTTTCATGACCTACTTATATAGATTTAAGTTTATGTTTTTATTTACTAGGAAATTATGTAATTTACTCTTGAATGAATGATGGTTTTTAAGTGGTAATTGGTGTTTGGATGATGTTGTAATGGGAAAAACACACTAAATGGTGGAGGTTACTAAAGGAAACTTGAACCCGCACCCCATGCACAAAAACAGAGCCTCCCGACAATTTTTCTTCATTAAGCAAGTTCAGCACGGGGCCGTGCCCAGCCCAACACGTCCCGTGCCCAAGGTTCTGCAGAAAACGCCCAGTTCAGGTAACTGGACACGGGGTCGTGCTCACTGAACACGCCCCCGTGCCCAGCCTTCTGTTAATTAAGATACTGGCAATCTGAACACGGGGCCGTGCCCGGACCAACACGAGCCCGTGTCCAGACGCCCAGTAACATAAAATTTTGTTTTTAACACCTTTTTACACATTCAATCAACCTAAAAACTTATTTTTGGGACACATTAAGGACAATGTGTAATTTAAGTGTGGGGGCATGCTAAAACCTTGAATTTTGCAAGTCCTAATAACAAGCCTTACACAAAACTCTATTGGAACCGCTAATCACCCCAATTTTTTTTTCAAAAACTTTTCGTTTTTTTTTACTTGTCTTGGTTTAATTTGGGAATAACAAGTTATAAAAAGGTTATATTTTTACAAATTTACAACCGATAGCGTCGTGATAAAAAGAACCAACATAAGATAATTATGAAACGGCATGACAAGCCTAGTTAAAATTTGATTATATATACTTGATCACATTATAAACCCATTCCCACAAAAAGTGAGTTTTGAGCCTTTATTGAGCATACAAATATACATCTTTAAACTAAATGCTCATTTTTCGTTTCTTGTGTGAATAGTCGCTTGGTTTCTTACGACTCTAGAACTTGCCACGACAATACATTCCCGGTCCTTACCAACTTAAACTCAAGTAAGTAAATGATGGAGGCGTTAGGACTAACCCTTTTTCTTTTCAAAGCCATTATTTTTCATTTTCTTTTAACCTACCAAAAATCCCCCTAGTTAACCCCTTTGAGCCTAAACCCTTTCATTTCTAAACCTACAAAACAAACACCCTTTACCCACCAAAACCTTTTTCTTTTAAACCCTTTTGTTTTAGTAAAAAGCTCTGTTTTCTTGTGACGATTCCTTATAAAAAAATGAAGTCTAGCAATAAACAAACAAGTTCCTCAAGGAAACTTTGTTTGAAAGTGCTTTGTTCGAATAAAATGTCACAAAAAACAAAAAGTTTTACGACGACCGACGCTTTTTACGCTTTTAGCCATTTTACTAACCAACTAACCGAAAACCACCTACCTTTAACCCAAGCCTAACCCTTCCCCAAGCCCTCTTGATATTTACAAAGGTTTATAGTTAAAAATGAGGAGGATTGATTGCTTGGCAAGCTTATGGTAGGAGTAAATTCCATGCCGGTCTCGAGTGTTTCACAAAAATACATCTTCGGCCGAGTGTTGAGTGATCTCCCGTGAGGTATGTGAACTTGTATATAAATGGAATTTTAAAGAGGCATGTTATGCCCAAATAAGTAATTTTTCTTATGAAACGTTCTAAATAAATCATAACGAATAGGATTGTAAATAGCATAAAAATAAAACCCAATAAAGATCTTGGATTCCCGACACTCAAGACAAGCCCAAAACTTCTCTTCTACCCATTCCATTTGGGCGTGTAAGCCACATTATAAAGAGTTTTGCTTGAGGACAAGCGAAGATTCAAGTGTGGGGGTATTTGATGTGTGTAAAATGCAACATATAAATTACATCAAATGAGGCATAAAACTAACCCTTTTTTAGTACTAATGTTAGAAAAAGTGTGCTTTTGTCTTCCTTTTGTATTTTCAGGACTAAATGAGCGTAATTGAACAAAAGGAACAAATATGCAGCCAAATCTAACTTAAATACAAGAAAACGAATAAACGTGGCATGCCCGACCCCTCAACGGCATCTTCCCAAGCAAAAACAAAGGAACAGAAGGCTGACCACGGCCCCGTGCCCAGCGGACACGGGGGCGTGGCCAGGCACCTGCAGAAAAGACAAAGTCTTAGAATCTTCTGTTCCCAGCATGGGGGCGTGCCTAGCTCAACATGGGTCATGGTCAACGCTAAGATTCACAAAATCTTGCAAATTTTGATAGTACAGATTCGTTTCTGCACACGGGGCCGTGCCTAGTGAACAAGGGGGCGTGTGGAGCTAATGCAGACAAGTTGCAATTAATGAAGAAAGAGAATAAGGATGGACATGGGGCCGTGTTCGGGCTTCTGTGTAGGCTATAAATAGGGGTGCTTGGCTCACTTCAAAGCCATCCCTTGGCAAAACACCTCTCTACCACTTCACCCACACTCCACCACCATCACAACACCCACATCCACCACCATCATCCATCATCCACCTAGAGTGTGTGTAGTAGTCTCGGGATCCAAGATTGATAGTAAGAGTTCTTGACAATCAAAGGCCATGTTTGCCTAAGTCTCTTACATCACTTGGTGAAGACAAGCATTTAGTGTAATACATTTGATTTTTAATCTTTTTGCACTTTTTATTTGGTTTTGTATTAATGACTTTAATAACTAGTTTCTTATGTTGAAGGTGAAACTTCCTTATCATTTGACCGTGGTGTCTTGGCGTTATTTTACTGTCTATATAAAATAAAAGATTTACACCATTCATATCTCTACGGTCTATATAGAGATATGTTGGCTACCTGGTTGGGGGTTAAGGGAATGGTTTGGTAAGGTTCTTGCCTTGTTTAGTGTATAGATCCTGCAAGAACCTGGGTCAAGCTTACTAGGACCTCCTTCAATACCCACTGGTATTGGATGGCGGGGGTGCGAATGGCTTGATCCCCTCATATGTAAACTACAATTAATACATTAACCCGGCTACTTGGGATTGTATCCCTGCTGACTCAAACCACTTAGCCGAGGGTAACATCACCCTCAATAGAGGGGCCTACCGCATTACACATTAATAACCTAATTAATTATCTTCCAATATTCCAACCCTTTAGGATTGTATCCTTGCTGACTCAAACTACTGGGTTGAGGGTAACGTCACCTTCAAAAGAGGGGCCTACTACTATAACTAAGATAATCTCTTAAAAAGTGCAAAAGTGCGGAAATCATCAAAGGTTACACTAAAGGCGAGTCGGATCCAAGTGATTAATCTTGTCTATCTGTTTTATTTTTATTTTTTATTTTTCAGCATTTTAGTTTTTATTTTTATGTATAAAATCTTTTCTAAAACTTTTGATTTGATTAGACGTGGAGAATTGATGCATGTGAGGTGCCGTATAGTTTTTAATGTATATTTTAAGCCCTTTAACACTTTTTAGCCAAGTTTTAAATTTATAAAACACGATATTTACTAACACTAAACACACATATGGGCAAGTGCACCCATCGTGAGCGTAGTATAGTGTTGGTAAGATACCGAGGTTGTCCAAGGACACAAGAGCTTTAATACCGGTTTATCCTCAACGTCTAATCAAATCAAAAGTTTAGAAAAAGGTTTTTAAACAAGAAAAACAAAACTAACTAAAATGCTGAAAAATAAAAATAAAAATAAAACTGATAGATAAGATGAATCACTTGGATCCGACTCGTATTTAGTGTAACCTTTGATTATTTCCGCACTTTTGCACTTTTTAAGAGATTATCTTAGTTATAGTAGTAGGCCCCTCTTCTGAAGGTGACGTTACCCTCAACCCAGTAGTTTGAGTCAGCAAGGATACAATCCTAAAGGGTTGGATTATTGAAAGATAATTAATTAAGTTATTAATGCATATTGTGGTAGGCCCCTCTTCTGGAGGTGACGTTACCCTCGGCTAAGTAGTCTGAGTCAGCAGGGATACAGTCCTAAATAGCCGGGTTAAATTTTTAATAGTAGTTTACATATGAGTGGATCAAGGAGTTCGGACCCCCGCCATCCAATACAAGTGGGTATTGAAGGAGGTCCTACTAAAGTTGACCCAGGTCCTTGCAGGATCTATACACTGAACAAGGCAAGACTCTTACTAAACCATTCCCTTAACCCCCGACCAGGTAGCCAACATACCTCCATATAGACCGTGGACGTATGAATGGTGAAAATATTTTATTTTATATAGACAGTAAAATAATGCCAAGACACCACGGACAAACGATAAGGAAGACACACCTTCAACATAAGAAACTAGTTATTAAAGTCATTAATACATAACCAAATAAAAAGTGCGAAAAAGTTAAAAATAAAAAGTATTACACTAAACACTTGTCTTCACCAAGTGATGTAGGAGACTTAGGCAAACATGGCCTTTGATTGTTAAGAACTCTTACGATCAATCTTGGATCCCCGAGACTACTACACACACTCTATGATGGATGATGGTGGTGGATGTGGGTTGTGATGGTGGTGGTGGAGGTGGGTGGGTGAAGTGTGAGAGAGGTGGTTTGTCAAGGGATGGTTTGCAAATGAGCCAAGCACCCCTATTTATAGCCTGCACAGAAGCCCTGACACGGCCCCGTGTCCACCCATCTTCTCTTTCTTCATTAAATGCAGTTTGTCTCCATTAGTTGACCACGCCCCCGTGTCCGCTGGGCACGACCCCGTGTGCAGAAGCGTATCTGTAATATCAAGAATTTCCTAGATTCTGCGAATCTTAGAGTTGACCACGGCCCCGTGTCCGCTGGACACGCCCCCGTGGTGGGTGATAGAAGCTTCTACAACTTTGTCTTTTCTGCAGACACTTGGGCACGCCCCCATGCTCAGTGAGCACGGGGCGTGTTCAGCCTTCTGTTCTCTTGTTTTTGCTTTGGAGGATGCTATCGTGGGGTCGGGCATGCCACGTTTATTCCTTTTCTTGTATTTATGCTGGATTTGGCTGCATTTTTGCTTCTTTTGTTCATTTAAGCTCTTTTAACCCTGAAAATACAAAAGGAAGACAAAAGCACACTTTTTCCCACATTAGTACTAAAAAGGGTTAGTTTTATGCCTCATTTGATGTAATTTATATGTTGCATTTTGCGCACATCAAATACCCCCACACTTGAATCTTTGTTTGTCCTCAAGCAAAACTCTTTATAATGTGGCTTTACACTCCCAAATGGAATGGGTAGAAGAGAAGGTTTTTGGGCTTGTCATAGAGTGTCGGGATTTCCAAGATTCTTTATTAAGTTTTATTTTTATTTATTTACAATCCTATTCGTCATGATTTATTTAAAACATTACATAAGATAAATTACTTATTAGGGCATAACATGCCTTTTTAAAATTCCATTTATATACAAGTTCACATACCTCACGGGGGATCACTCAACACTCGGCCGAAGGTGTATTTTTGTGGAAACTCTCGAGAGCGGCATGGAACTTACTTCTACCATAAGCTTGCCAAGCGATAAATCCTCCTCCTTTTTAACTATATACCTTTGTAAATATCAAGAGGACTTTTGGGGGAAGGGTTAGGCTTGGGTTAAAGGTAGGTGGTTGGGTTAGTGGTTAGTAGAAAAGGGTGAAAGGCGTAAAAAGTTTCGGTTTTCGTAAGACTTTTATTTTTATGACTTTTTATTCTAATGAAGCATTTCCTTAAACAAAGTTCTTTTTGATGAACTTGTTTGTTTATTTCTTTTGGCTTCATTGTCATCATCAAAATTATATATATATATATATACATATATTTCTTTTAAGGAAGTCATAAGAAAAACCGAGCTTTGTTACTAAAATAAAGGGTTTAAAATGAAAAAGAGTTTTGGTGGGTAAAAGGGTGTTTGTTTTGGGTTAAGAAATGAAAAGATTTAGGCTCAAAGGGGTTAACTAGGAAGATTTTGGGTAGGTGGTAAAAAAAATAATGGTGTTGAAAGAAAAAGGGTTAGTCCTACTACCTCCATCATTTACTTACTTGGGTTTAAGTTGGTAAGGATCGGGAATGTATCGTCATGGCAAGTTCTAGAGTCGTAAGAACCAAGCGGCTATTCACACAAGAAATGAAAAATGAGCATTTAGTTTAAAGATGTGTATTTATATGCTCAATAAAGGCTCAAAACTCACTTTTTGTGGGAATGGGTTTTTATGTGATCAAGTATATATAATCAAATTTTAACTAGATTTGTCATGCCGTTTCATAATTTTCTTATGTTGGTTCTTTTTAGCACGACGCTATCGGTTGTAAATTTGTAAAAATATCACCTTTTTAGAACTTGAAATTCCCAAATTAAACCTAGACAAGTAAAAAAAACAAAATTTTTTTGAAAAAATTTTGGGTGTTTAGCGGTTCCAATAGAGTTTTGTGTAAGGCTTGTAGTTAGGACTTGCAAAAATTCAAGGTTTTAGCATCCCCCCACACTTCAATTACACATTATCCTCAATGTGTCCCAAAAATAAGTTTTTAGGTTGATTGAATTTGTAAAAAGATGTGAAAAAGCAAAAATTTATGTTACTAAGCGTCTGGA
Source organism: Helianthus tuberosus (assembly GCA_030545235.1). NCBI lineage: Eukaryota > Viridiplantae > Streptophyta > Magnoliopsida > Asterales > Asteraceae > Helianthus > Helianthus tuberosus. The sequence continues at coordinate 15,824 of JARYGA010018247.1, read as the reverse complement.
CACGGCCCCGTGGTGTCCGGGCACGGCCCCGTTTTCAGATCGCCAGTAACAGACAACAAAATAAAGTAACAGAAGGCTGGACATAGGGGCGTGTTCAGTGAGCACGCTCCGTGTACAGGTACCTGAACTGGGCATTTTTCTGCAGATGGTTGAGCACGGGGCGTGTTGGATGAGCACGGCCCCGTGCTGAACTTGCTGTAATGAAGAAAAAGTTATCGGGTGGCCCTGTTTTTGTGCATGGGGTGTTGGTTCAAGCTTCCCTTAGTATCCTTCACCATCCCGAGTGTGTTTTATTCCTGAAAATCAAAACTAAACTAGAAAACATAAAAACTAATCTAAACTAAACTAAGGATAGTTCCGCGGAATGGCTCTGTGGTGCGCCACGTTTATAAGGGTCCTTGGCTAGACCTAAAGCCAGTCATATGTTACCCAAGTGGGATGTATTGCATCCCATTTTGCACCGCCGGAGAGCATCATCCAAACTTGAGTCAATGACCTTCATGTAATTGACCGGGTCATCGTCTTCTACTCTCTTGCCAACTCCAAACTTCATTTCCTTGTCCCCAACCCTCAATGTTAGTGTCCCACCATTCATGTCTACCACTGCGTGGGTGACGCGTGCTAAGTGTGTTATGGTTTTAAGGTTTATTTTAAGCCCTTTTACACTTTTTTTTTGCCAAGTTTTAAATTTATAAAACACGATATTTGCTAACACTAAACACACATATGGGCAAGTGCACCCATCGTGAGCGTAGTATAGTGTTGGTAAGATTCCGAGGTTGTCCAAGGACACAAGAGCTTTTAGTACCGGTTTATCCTCAACGTCTAATCAAATCAAAAAGTTAGAAAAAGGTTTTAAACTAGAAAAATAAAAACTAACTAAAATGCTGAAAATAAAAATAAAAGTAAAAACAGATAGACAAGATGAATCACTTGGCTCCGACTCGTGTATAGTGTAACCTTTGATTATTTCCGCACTTTTGCACTTTTTAAGAGATTATCTTAGTTATTGTAGTAGGCCCCTCTTTTGAAGGTGACGTTACCCTCAACCCAGTAGTTTGAGTCAGCAAGGATACAATCCTAAAGGGTCGGATTATTGAAAGATGATTAATTAAGTTATTAATGCATATTATGGTAGGCCCCTCTTTTGAAGGTGACGTTACCCTCGGCTAAGTAGTCTGAGTCAACAAGGATACAGTCCTAAATAGCCGGGTTATAGTATTAATAGTAGCTTACATATGAGGGGATCAAAGAGTTTGGACCCCCGCCATCCAATACCGGTAAGTATTGAAGGAGTCCTACTAAATTTGACCCAGGTCCTTGCAGGATCTATACACTGAACAAGGCAAGACTCTTACCAAACCGTTCCCTTAACCCCCGACTAGGTAGCCAACATACCTCCATATAGACCGTGGAGGTATGAATGGTGAAAATCTTTTATTTTATATAGACAGTAAAATAATGCCAAGACACCACGGACAAACGATAAGGAAGAATCACCTTCAACATAAGAAACTAGTTATTAAAGTCATTAATACATAACCAAGTAAAAAGTGCAAAAAGATTAAAAATAAAAAGTATTACACTAGACACTTGTCTTCACCAAGTGATGTAAGAAACTTAGGCAAACATGGCCTTTGATTGTCAAGAACTCTTACGATCAATCTTGGATCCCGAGACGACTCACACACTCTATGATGGACAATGGATGATGGTGGTGGATGATGGTGTTATGATGGTGGTGGGTGGTGGGTGAAGTGTGAGAGAGGTGGTGTGCCAAGGGATGGTTTGCAAATGAGCCAAGCACCCCTATTTATAGGCTGAACAGTAGCTCGGGTACGGCCCCGTGTCCATTGGGCACGGCCCCATGTCCATCCTCCTTCTCTGTCTTCATTAATTGCTCTTGTCTGCATTAGTTGACCACGGCCTCGTGTCCGCTGGGCACGACCCCGTGTGCAGAAACGTATCTGTACTATCAAGATTTACCTGGATTCTGCGAATCTTATAGTTGACCACGGCCCCGTGTCCGCTGAACACGGCCCCGTGGTGGGCGATAGAAGATTCTACAGCTTTTTCTTTTATGCTGACACTTGGGCATGCCCCCGTGTTCACTGAGCACGGGGCGTGTTCAGCCTTCTGTTATCTTGTTTTGCTTGGGAAGATGTTGTTGAGGAGGTCGGGCATGTCACGTTTATTCCTTTTTCTTGTATTTATGTTAGATTTAGCTGCTTTTTTGCTTCTTTTGTTAATTTGAGCTCATTTAATCCTGAAAATACAAAAGGAAGAAAAAAACACATTTTTTCCAACATTAGTACTAAAAAAGGGTTAGTTTTATGTCACAATTGATGTAATTTATATGTTGCATTTTGTGCACATCAAATACCCCCACACATGAATCTTTGCTTGTCCTCAAGCAAAACTCTTTATAATGTGGCTTTACACTCCCAAATGGAATGGGTAGAAGAGAAGGTTTTTGGGCTTGTCATAGAGTGTCGGGATTTCCAAGATTCTTTATTAAGTTTTATTTTTATTTATTTACAATCCTATTCGTCATGATTTATTTAAAACTTTTCATAAGATAAATTACTTATTAGGGCATAACATGCCTCTTTTAAAATTCTATTTATATACAAGTTCACATACCTCACGGGGGATCACTCAACACTCGGCCGAAGATGTATTTTAGTGAATCACTCGAGAGCGGCATGGAACTTACTCCTACCATAGGCTTGCCAAGCAATCAATCTTCCTCCTTTTTAACTATATACCTTTGTAAATATCAAGAGGACTTTTTGGGTGAAGGGTTAGGCTTGGGTTAAAGGTAGGTGGTTGGGTTAGTGGTTAGTAAAAAGGGCGAAAGGCGTAAAAAGCGTCAGTTTTCGTAAGACTTTTTATTTTTTCAATTTTTTTTTATTTTGATGAAGCCATTATTCAAACAAAGTTATTTTGGATGAACTTGTTTGTTTATTTCTTTTTTTGCTTCATCATCAATAAAATATATTTAATTTTTTTTTTAAAGTCATAGGAAAATCCGAGCTTGTTACTAAAACAAAGGGTTAAAAATAAAAAAGGTTTTGGTGGGTGAAAGGGTGTTTCGTTTTTGGGTTAAGAAATGAAAAGTTTTAGGCTCAAAGGGGTTAACTAGGGAGATTTTGGGTAGGTGGTAAAAAAAAGAAAAATAATGGTGTAGAAATAAAAAGGGTTAGTCCTAATGCCTCGATCATTTACTTACTCGGGTTTAAATTGGTAAGGACCAGGAATGTATCGTCGTGGCAAGTTCTAGAGTTGTAAGAACCAAGCGGCTATTCACACAAGAAACGAAAAATGAGCATTTAGTTTAAAGATATGTATTTGTATGCCCAATAAAGGCTCAAAACTCACTTTTTTGGGAATGAGTTTTTATGTGATCAAGTATATATAATCAAATTTTAACTAAGCTTGTCATGCCGTTTCATAATTTTCTTATGTTGGTTCTTTTTATCACGACGCTATCGGTTGTAAATTTGTAAAAATGTAACCTTTTTAGAATTTGAAATTCCCAAGTTAAACCTAGACAAGTAAAAAAAATGAAATTTTTTAAAAAAAAAAATTGGGGTGATTAGCGGTTCCAATAGAGTTTAATGTAAGGCTTGTGATTAGGACTTGCAAGATTCAAAGTTTTAGCATCCCCTCCCCCCACACTTAAATTACACATTGTCCTCAATGTGTCCCAAAATAAGTTTTTAGGTTGATTGGATGTGTAAAAATGTGTTAAAAAGCAAAATTTTGTGTTACTGGACATCTGGACACGGCCCCGTGGTGTCCGGGCACGGCCCTGTGTTCAGTTGCCAGTAACAAAAGTTGTAAAAAGAAACAGAATCCCGGACACGGGGGCGTGTTAGGTGAACACGGCCCGTGTCCAGTTTACCTGAACTGGGCATTTTCTGCAGACTATGCAGCACGGGGTCGTGTTGGGCGGACACGGCCCGTGCTGAACCTTCTGTAATGAAGAAAATTTTTTGGATGGCCCTGTTTTCGTGCATGGGGTGCTGGTTCAAGTTTCCCTTGTTATCCTTTGCCATCCCGAGTGTGTTTTATTCCTGAAAATTAAAACTAAACTAGAAAACATAAAAATTAATCTAAACTAAACTAAGGATAGTTCCGCGGAATGCCTCCGTGGTGCGCCACGTTTATAAGGGTCCTTGGCTAGACCCAAAGCCTGGTCATATGTTACCCAAGTGGGATGTTTTGCATCCCATGCTACACCGTCGGAGAGCGTCATCCAAGCTTGAGTCTATGACCTTCATGTAGTTGACCGGGTCTTCGTCTTCTACTCTTTTTCCGACTCCAAACTTCACTTCCTCGTTCCCAAAGTTCAATGTTAGTGTTCCGTCATTCATGTCTACCACTGCTTGGGCAGTGGCTAGAAATGGCCTCCCTAGGATGAGAGGGACTTCGGTGTCTTCTTCCATGTCTAGTATGACAAAGTCGGCCGGGAAGACGAAATTGTCGACTTTGACCAATAGATTTTCAGCGACACCTTGTGGATATTTGACGGATCTATCGGCAAGTTGTATGCTCGTCTTTGTAGGGCTCGTTTTTCCTAGGCCGAGTCGTTTGAACATTGATGCGGGCATGACGTTGATGCTAGCCCCAAGATCGGCTAGTGCATTGCGAATGGGGGATTCCCCAATCGAGCAAGGAATCGTGAAGCTTCCAGGATCAAACTTCTTTTGTGGGAGTTTGTTGAGTAGTAAGGCGGAGCATTCTTCGCCTAAGTTAACTAATTGCAATGATTCAATTTTCCTTTTATGAGTGAGGAAGTCCCTCATAAATTTTGAATATTTAGGCATTTGGGTTAGGACTTCGATAAATGGAATATTAACATGCAATTGTTTTAGTAAATTTTCGAACTTTGTGAATTGCTCATCGGTGTTTTGACGAATTAACCGACCGGGGTATGGAACCGGAGGATTCTTAGTAGGCTCTTGAATTGGTGAAGAAGCCTTCTCTTGTTGGGGCGCGGGTGGAGTTGTGGTTTGGCTAGATTGGCTTCTTTCAGTTGGTGGAAGTGGAGCCTCTTCGGGACCCACGGTACGGTTTCTCAATGTTATGAGATGTACTTGCGCCTTTGGGTTGGTCTCGGTATTACTTGGTAACGCGCCTTATGGTCTCTCGGAGAAATTTTGAGCTATTCGATTTAATTGTTTTTCAATGTTTTGAATGCTAGCTTGTTGATTTATAAATTCGATTCCAATTGCTGAAATCGATCCGAGTTTTTCTTTTCGGTGTCGGAGATGAGGCGAGATACAGTATCTTCAAGCCTTTCTCGTCCACCTTTTTGTTGAGAAAAATTTTATGTATGTTGAAAGTTAGTTCGTTGGTTTTGTTGGTTACTACTATTGCCAGGATCTCTCCAACCAAGATTGGGGTGGTTACGCCATCCTTGGTTGTAGGTACCCGTTGGAGGACCCGACGGCCTAGGTCTATTATCAATGTAGTTTACCGTTTCCGTTTGATCATCAACTTCTTTCATACAACTCCAATTTTCATGTGGCCCACCACACCCCTCACAAGCCATAACCGAGGCCGTTTTTGCCATTTCTAACTTTTTGATTTTTGAAGAAAGGGCCTCGATTTGGGCTTGTAAAGAAGTGCTTTCGTCAACCTTATGGGCGCCCAGGGCAATAGATTTATTGCCTCGGGGAGTGTGCCACTGAAAATTTGTTTGAGCAATTTCCTCAATTTGATTATATATTTCATTTGGGCGACGATTACCTAGAAGTCCCCCGGAGCTAGAATCAAGTGTTTGCCTAGTGTGTGGCAACAACCCATTGTAGAAAGTGGATACTTGTTGCCATACCGCAAGACCGTGATGAGGACACTTTCTTAGTAGCTCCTTTAACCTTTCCCAAGTTTCATATAAGGATTCTCCATCCTCTTGTGAATATGTATTAATTTTAGTCATTAATTTAGCCATTTTAGCAGGAGGGAAATACTTATATAGAAACTTTGGGGCTAGTTCATCCCAGGTGTTTACCGAGCCATCGTGAGCGTAGTATAGTGTTAGTAAGATACCGAGGTCGTCCAAGGATACAAGAGCTTTTAGTACCGGTTTATCCTCAACGTCTAATCAAATCAAAAGGTTAGAAAAAGGTTTTAAACTAGAAAAATAAAAACTAACTAAAATGCTGAAAATAAAAATAAAAGTAAAAACAGATAGACAAGATGAATCACTTGGCTCCGACTCGTGTATAGTGTAACCTTTGATTATTTCCGCACTTTTGCATTTTTTAATAGATTATCTTAGTTATTGTAGTAGGCCCCTCTTTTGAAGGTGACGTTACCCTCAACCCAGTAGTTTGAGTCAGCAAGGATACAATCCTAAAGGGTCGGATTATTGAAAGATAATTAATTAAGTTATTAATGCATATTATGGTAGGCCCCTCTTTTGAAGGTGACGTTACCCTCGGCTAAGTAGTCTGAGTCAGCAGGGATACAGTCCTAAATAGCCGGGTTATAGTATTAATAGTAGCTTACATATGAGGGGATCAAAGAGTTTGGACCCCTGCCATCCAATACCGGTAAGTATTGAAGGAGGTCCTACTAAATTTGACCCAGTCCTTGCAGGATCTATACACTGAACAAGGCAAGACTCTTACCAAACCGTTCCCTTAACCCCCGACCAGGTAGCCAACATACCTCCATATAGACCGTAGAGGTATGAATGGTGAAAATCTTTTATTTTATATAGACAGTAAAATAATGCCAAGACACCACGGACAAACGATAAGGAAGAATCAATGTAGTTTACCGATTCCGTTTGATTATCCATTTCTTTCATACAACTCCAATTTTCATGTGGCCCACCACACCCCTCGCAAGCCATAACCGAGACCGTTTTTGCAATTTCTAACTTTTTGATTTTTGAAGAGACGGCCTCGATTTGGGCTTGCAAGGAAGTGCTTTCATCAACCTTATGGGCGCCTGGGGCAATGGATTTGTTGCCTCGGGGAGTGTGCCACTGAAAATTGGTTTGAACAATTTCCTCAATTTGATTATAAATTTCATTTGGGCGACGATTACCTAAAAGTCCCCCGGAGCTAGAGTCAAGTGTTTGTCTTGTGTGTGGCAACAACCCATTGTAGAAAGTGGATACTTGTTGCCATACTGCTAGACCATGGTGAGGACATTTTCTCAGTAGCTCCTTGAACCTTTCCCAAGTTTCATACAAGGATTCCCCGTCCTGTTGTGAGTATGTATTAATTTCAGTCATTAATTTAGCCGTTTTAGCAGGAGGGAAATACTTATACAAAAACTTTTGGGCCAGTTCATCCCATGTGTTTACCCAGCCAACTGGGAGAGTATTAAGCCAAGCCTTAGCTCGGTCTTTTAGTGAAAATGGAAACATTCGAAGGCGGATGGCGTCGTTTGATGCTCCATTGATCCGAAACGTATCACATATTTCTAGGAAGTTAGTGATATGCAGATGGGGATCTTCGTCCGCAAGCCCAAGGAAGGTTGCGGAGTTTTGGAGCATTTGTATCAAATGCGGTCGAAGTTCGAAGTTGTTGGCCTCGACATTCGGTACATTGATAGTGGCGCCAAGATTACCCACTGTGGGTCGTAGGTAATCCATGAGGGTACATTGATCCGCCATTGGAAGTGGGTCCCCCGAAACTTTCTCTTGGTTTTAGCATTAAGTCTTTTTCGGAGAAAGCGTTCGGGTTCTTCTAGAGGTTCTTTTATGTCTCTACTAGAACTGGAGCTCATACACTACATAGAAAGTTCAGATGTGGTGCCTGGGTTCCAAGTCTTACAATAAAAACAGAAAAGAATGTTGGTCAGAAAGTTCACCATGGCCCCGTGCTCAGGTGAACACGGCCCGTGGTCGGAGATACAGTAGTTGTTTTCCGGATCCCTGTTACTGGGGAGCTCGACACGGCCCCGTGTCCCACTCCCTGTAACTTGGAAAATAAAAACTGCTAGTAACAATGCTGAGCACGACCCCGTGTCCGACCAGGCACGGCTCGTGCCGAGCTCTGCAGAAACTGAAAAAATTTAGAAAAATCCTTAAAAAAATAGAAAAATAAGGAAAAATGATTAGGCCGTTGATTCCTAACTTTCTTAAAATCCTTGTGTCCCCGGCAGCGGCGCCAAAAACTTGATGCGTGTGAAGTGTCGTATAGTTTTTAATGTATATTTTAAGCCCTTTAACACTTTTTAGCCAAGTTTTAAATTTATAAAACACGATATTTACTAACACTAAACACACATATGGGCAAGTGCACCCATCGTGAGCGTAGTATAGTGTTGGTAAGATACCGAGGTCGTCCAAGGACACAAGAGCTTTTAATATCGGTTTATCATCAATGTCTAATCAAATCAAAAGTTTAGAAAAACGTTTTTAAACAAGAAAAACAAAACTAACTAAAATGCTAAAAAATAAAAATAAAACAGATAGACAAGATAAATCACTTGGATCCGACTCGTATTTAGTGTAACCTTTGATTATATCCGCACTTTTGTACTTTTTAAGAGATTATCTTAGTTATACTAGTAGGCCCCTCTTCTGAAGGTGAAGTTACCCTCAACCCAGTAGTTTGAGCCAGCAAGGATACAATCCTAAAGGGTTGGATTATTAAAAGATAATTAATTAAGTTATTAATGCATATTGTGGTAGGCCCCTCTACTAGAGGTGACGTTACCCTCGGCTAAGTAGTCTGAGTCAGCAGGGATACAGTTCTAAGTAGCCGGGTTAAAGTTTTTAATAGTAGTTTACATATGAGTGGATCAAGGAGTTCGGACCCCCGCCATCCAATACCAGTGGGTATTGAAGGAGGTCCTACTAAAGTTGACCCAGGTCCTTGCAGGATCTATACACTGAACAAGGCAAGACTCTTACCAAACCATTCCCTTAACCCCCGACCAGGTAGCCAACATACCTCCATATAGACCGTGGAGGTATGAATGGTGAAAATCTTTTATTTTATATAGACAGTAAAATAATGCCAAGACACCACGGACAAACGATAAGGAAGACTCACCTTCAACATAAGAAACTAGTTATTAAAGTCATTAATACATAACCAAATAAAAAGTGCGAAAAGATTAAAAATAAAAAGTATAACACTAAACACTTGTCTTCACCAAGTGATGTAAGAGACTTAGGCAAACATGGCCTTTGATTGTCAAGACCTCTTACGATCAATCTTGGATCCCGAGACTACTACACACACTCTATGATGGATGATGGATGATGGTGGTGGATGTGGGTTGTGATGGTGGTGGTGGGTGGGTGAAGTGTGAGAGAGGTGGTTTGTCAAGGGATGATTTACAAATGAGCCAAGCACCCCTATTTATAGCCTGCACAGAAACCCGGACACGGCCTCGTGTCCACCCATCTTCTTTTTCTTCATTAAATGCAGTTTGTCTGCATTAGTTGACCACACCCCCATGTCTGCTGGGCACGACCCCGTGTGTAGAAGCGTATCTGTACTATCAAGATTTTCCTAGATTCTGCGAATCTTAGAGTTGACCACTGCCCCGTGTCCGCTGGACACGCCCCAATGGTGGGTGATAGAAGCTTCTACAACTTTGTCTTTTCTGCAGACACTTGGGCACGCCCCCGTGCTCAGTGAGCACGGGGCGTGTTCAGCCTTCTGTTCTATTGTTTTTTTGCTTTGGAGGATGCTGTCGAGGGGTCGGGTATGCCACGTTTATTCCTTTTCTTGTATTTATGCTGGATTTGGCTGCATTTTTGCTTCTTTTGTTCATTTAAGCTCTTTTAACCCTGAAAATACAAAATGAAGACAAAAGCACACTTTTTCCAACATTAGTACTAAAAAAGGGTTAGTTTTATGCCTCATTTGATGTAATTTATATGTTGCATTTTGCGCACATCAAGGATAAACCGGTATTAAAAGATCTTGTGTCCTTGGACAACCTCGGTATCTTACCAACGCTATACTACGCTCACGATGGGTGCGCTTGCCCATGTGTGTGTTTAGTGTTAGTAGAATATCGTGTTTTATAACTTTAAAACTTGACTAACGTGTTAAAAAGGGCTTAAAATATAAAGAAAAATATAATAAACCCGACACACTCCAATAACATAAAAGTGGGTAAAGTTTATAAATAAAACAATAAATATAGTTTTTGGAAAATTATATATACATATGCTAAATACTCTATTGTGTATAGTACTAGTATAATGTGTGTATGTATTAGTGGTAGGAGGAATAGATACCACAAATAATACATACAATACTTGCAAAATGTACACTTACACCACGACGAAAACCTCACGAATATTCGCGAATATAACAACGGCCGCGAACCTTCGCGCTTACTAAAAATATACACCTGTGTGATACCAAAACTCAAGGCGCGAACATCGGACGACGATGTCACACCCTGAAATTATCAGAGCTTGGCGTGACTGGACTGGTATCTTCATTGCACAGTGGAAGCAAATAAGCTAAGACTTTTAGGAAATCGAACGCCCACTAAGTACTCGACTCCACATGGTTCTCCTATTCCAACCGTGCCATAGTTTCTGAAAAGTAACCTGAGAAAGAAACATGCGAAAAAGTCAACATAAAGTTGAGCGAGTTCATAGTTTGTTTGTAAAAGATTAGAAATAAATCTTTTGAATAACCGGTTTGTGAAATAATATTGAGAAAACGAATTTAGAAATCATTTTCTTGCCAAGTTATATGGAAACTTTGTATTTATAACGCATTATGTTCGTAAAAACCATGTATTTGTAAAGTCTCGTATTTGTAATGTTCGTATAACCGTCAATGCCCACCCTGACTTTGACTCCATGCCCGCATAATCCCATGCTTTGAATTTGTATAAAACATGGTATTTAATTTGTATAAATCAAGTATTTCTGTAAGTATGTATGTCCCTGGTATGTAGCAATAAGGAAAAAGAGATCACCAATGGGTTTCAAAGCCACTGGTATGTGTGAAGTGATGTAGGAAAACTCAAACCTAGCGGAGTTGCACCGGGGTTCCGGCTATAAGACACAGTCACCACTATGGGCCGCCCCGGCCTCATGGGTGTGGGCTCGCTACACCCAAATAGATCTATCACTCATGTCCCTCGGTCCTACGACAAGGATTAATGGCCTTAAGTATCCGCCTACCCACTCACATGATCTAAGTAGTATGCCCTCCTTAAGCTAACCATACCATGTATAAAATGTCTGAAATAATTGTAACATGTATTTTACCCCAGCCTCTAAGGCTGAACCTCCCCAGCCTCTAAGGCCAACTCCCCAGTCTCTCTATATTATCACCAAATGATCCATCCCTAGTCATGAAAATCATTCACATTTCGATAATACGCATTTGTTTTGTAAAATTGAGAGAAAGAGAGGGACCTTTATAGAGATGGTATTGAGATCTAGTATAGATCTTGTGGAGATTTTGAGACATAATCTTATGGTAAGATTTAGTATAGATTTTGGTAATATTTTATAAGATCTTGTAAGATCTTGTACAGATTTTGTATGAAAACCTCTAATATAATATGTGCAGGTTTAGGCTTGCGGGTTTTGGGCTTGGGCCCAGGGCCCACAAGCCCATCTCGTGTATAAGTGGCCCGTAATTCCTACGAGACCCGTTGTCAAAACCCGAACTCCGTTTAACGTCAAAAGATAAAATTTTAGTATTAAAATACATAAAATACGGTCGGTAGTCGTTGTTTGCACGCCGTTCGTCAATTACGGTGAAAATCACGTAAAACCGTGTTGTCGTCGCTCTAATGCGTTTTCTAATCCGGTTTCGACTGTAGTTGCTAAAATTTCATTACGGCGCTAAAAATAGCGTAAAATGTAAGTTTTGAAGGTGACAGGCGTCTCCGTCGCTTCCGTTTCATTGCCGATGCGTTTTCTACCATCGTGTTTTTAGTTCACGCTTGCGTTTGTGTCGTACAGAAGCCCAATAAATTCACAAAATTAATTCATAAATATAAAATATTCGTAGAAAATCCGTATTTGTCGGCGTTGTCGTTGTTTTGTACGGCATCAGTTCGTTGTCGCTTAATATTCAGCAGATTTTTCCGTAAACCACCGTTCACGCACTGTAAAGTCGTATAGACGTTCCTAGGCACTCCAAAGGCCTAAATGAGTTAATCTACGTCTTTAAACACTATTTATTATAGCGTTAATCACCTGTTAATCACGAAATTAAGAGCCGTAAATCACCGGTTCTCACATTCTCCCCCTGTTACAGAAATTTCGTCCTCGAAATTTAGACTATGTTATCTCCTCAGAATTGTGTTGTTTGCAGGTAAGTCTAAATAATAACAAAGTGAATGACCATGTAATCGAAACAAGACTTATTTGAATCATGTGAATTTAATGACATTCCTCAACAATAAGAACCCAACGGTTTAAAAGAAATGTGTTTCAAAAATTGATGTCAAAGGAAACAAGACGTATAGGTACAGTCACTGATGTGACTAAGTTAACAGGGATCCAACAATGAACAGGAACTTCGACCAATCGAATTCCATATGAACGTTCACAATAAGTAAATGAGTTCTAGAAGCAATAACATCCACAGGATGAACTTAGAATCAACAATCTCAAATGTTCTAGTTTGCATGAAATGCTCGATCGTGATCATCACAAGCTGCAAGTTATACCGACGCCACAAGGTGTCGCAATGAATGAAACAATTCAATAGTAGGGGTGATCGAACAAGTATCACCTGTGTTTTGCAGTCAATTGAAATCGCGATGAAGTAAATATGAAAATTTGTTTCTAACAACATCATAGGATTTTCAATTGAAATTTGAACATCAAAGAAATAATGTTTTCGACCGAAGACGAAGAAGCAATGAATATCGCAAAACATTCGATCGACGTTGAAAGGACCGTTAGGAGGTACACCGGAATATGAAATGAATTTTGTGTACCCTTGTCTTATCACACGATTGTGTTAAGACTGTTGTAATGTGATAAATCAAAGCGGATTTAATCTAAATCAATAAATAAATAATTAAATCGGTGCATAAGATGTGTAAACGAGTTTAGCGCAAGCTTCAAATAAGTGAAAATACCACCATAAGGGGTCGAAATCAACAATCAATTTAATTTAGTCGAATGCCAAACAAGTTTACTTCGACTCGGAACAAATGAAACACTTGTTAAAACGCATTTTGAATATGATGCTCCCAATACATCATATGATGCTCTGAAGTGAATATGTGTAATGGACAAGTTCAAACAATTGAACTTGGTTTCAGCGCAATCCGACAATAAATATATACGTTTCAAAAAGAAATTTCGGCATGGTTACAACGAAAAACCATGTATGTAACTTGAAAAGAAGAGAATTTTCAAGAAAATGTGTTGACTTGATAACAAAGGAGCCAACAATGAATAATAATGCGAGTCATTCGAATCACAAATCAATAATTAGGTTTAGCGAAACAATATTTGGACTTTGATGAAACGCTTATTCGAAACGAAACCACATGCGTAACAAACGATGCATGCGTAACATATAAATTTTCAAGAAATGAAGCAATGAGTGTTCGCTATAGTGTAAGAAGTTATTGTGATGCAATGACCATTAAGAGGAGTAGAGATACGAAAATCTACTCAGTAAATGTGAAATTCGAAATTTCAATAAAAGAAATTTGAGGACTTTACCTGGGGTTGCATGTGATGACCGGTTGTTAGGTGACATTACCATGGAATATCAAACATAGCATATCCGTCGTTAATAAGATAGGGGGAATACGAAGGCATGCGTCTTCTCCTTAGCATGACTCATGCCGTTTGCAGGACTGCGTGCCAAACCGCCGCTTCCTGATCGATAGTTCTCTTGCAGACAGGAATCTAGCGTCGTCGTTGAATAGCGCCATCGTTTCTTTTCAAAGGCCTCGCCTCGATAGTTGTATGTGTCGTACTTCAACCCCCGTTGATGTATAGCTTAAGTTTCACGTATTCCTGTGCACTAGCGTTTCGTTCCACGTAGAATGTAATGTACTCCAACATCCGTTGACATAAAAATTGAGTTCCATGTATTCTTGTGCACTAGCGTTTTGTTATGCATAGGCTGCCTGCTCGGGAAGTTAAAATATCATAGATAATATGGATAATAGTGCGTGCCCGAGTTAATAATCGCGGTTCCTACGTGATGACCTTTAATGAACTTCAGCATAAGTTTCTGGATGTCTTAAATGCATGTTTCCTAAACTCTCAGAGTTTCGTGTACTGTATGCGACTGTTTTGTGTACCGTGTGTAAAACACATCTTTAGCGTATGTTTAAAAACAAAATTTTGACTGTTTGTTTTTCGGCAACGGTTGGAGACCATATTCGAGTACTAGGCGTTCTGTATGTATTCAACGTCTTAATAGTCTAAGTCCCAGAGAAAAGTGAGGTTAGAGCCTAGGTATTCCTACAGAATACCTTATTCGCTATAACCTATAGCTCTGATACCAATCTGTCACACCCCGAAATTATCATAGCTTGGCGTGACTGGACTGGTATCTTCATTGCACAGCGGAAGCAAATAAGCTAAGACTTTTAGGAAATCGAACGCCCACTAAGTACTCGACTCCACATGGTTCTCCTATTCCAACCGTGCCATAGTTTCTGAAAAGTAACCTGAGAAAGAAACATGCGAAAAAGTCAACATAAAGTTGAGCGAGTTCATAGTTTGTTTGTAAAAGATTCGAAATAAATCTTTTGAATAACCGGTTTGTGAAATAATATTAAGAAAACGAATTTAGAAATCATTTTCTTGCCAAGTTATATGGAAACTTTGTATTTGTAACGCATTATGTTCGTAAAAACCATGTATTTGTAAAGTCTCGTATTTGTAATGTCCGTATAACCGTCAATGCCCACCTTGACTTTGACTCCATGCCCGCATAATTCTATGCTTTGAATTTGTATAAAACATGGTATTTAATTTGTATAAATCAAGTATTTCTGTAAGTATGTATGTCCCTGGTATGTAGCAATAAGGAAAAAGAGATCACCAATGGGTTGCAAAGCCACTGGTATGTGTGAAGTGATGCAGGAAAACTCAAACCTAGCGGAGTTGCACCGGGCTTCCGGCTGTAAGACACAGTCACCACTATGGGCCGCCCCGGCCTCATGGGTGTGGGCTCGCTACACCCAAATAGATCTATCACTCATGTCCCTCGGTCCTACGACGATGATTAATGGCCTTAAGTATCCGCCTACCCACTCACATGATCTAAGTAGTATGCCCTCCTTAAGCTAACCATACCATGTATAAAATGTCTGAAATAATTGTAACATGTATTTTACCCCAACCTCTAAGGCTGAACCTCCCCAGCCTCTAAGGCCAACTCCCCAGTCTCTCTATATTATCACCAAACGATTCATCCCTAGTCATGAAAATCATTCACATTTCGATAATACGCATTTGTTTTGGAAAAACCGGTATATTTAGTATAACCCATTCGTAAACCATTTGAGTTCCTCGAAATCCATTCGTAATATGATTTAGAAATATGAGTTTTCGTTCGTTCAAAAGCTTTGTATGTTCTTGCAAAACGTGCTTTGTCTAAAAATTATGCAGTCTTTGTTCATCGAGAACTTTGTGTGTTTTCTGCAAAATGTGCATGTCTTTCCACCCCGAAAACATTTATAAAAATGTAAAACCGTAAAAAGGTGGGGTTATGAACTCATCTGAATATTCCTGTGCAAAGCTAGCTAATTACGACTTCGTGATGTCGTTTCCAAGACGAGACTCGCTAGCGTGCATTCTACAATATTCCTAACACGGAATATCTTATAAGTTTCTATACAAAAGCGGTAACTAAATTGCGTGTCACCGAGCTCTA